>JAAAKL020002104.1:0-27555 GCA_010016065.2 Carybdea cf. marsupialis auct. non (Linnaeus, 1758)
CAAATAATTACCTAAAATATCAAGTAATTTCTGATGATTCCTTTGTGAATGGGTAATCACCACTACAGAATTTATAAATATGGTGAATAGTTTAGAAGACAATGTGCAACCCTGTTTAACACCTTTATATCATCCAACTACCCCTGAAACTTGTTTACAACTCTAACAACTGCTCTAGTAAAAATTTGAGCTAAAACTAACACAAACGGGATCGGGAGACCTATCTCTAGCAAATTTGCCATGAATAAAAACCTAAGAACATCATCAAAAGCTCATTTAATATCTATAAATGTCGTGTACAACCTTCTTTTTTAGCATTAATATATTTATTAACTAAAGCCTGCAGACTAAATGTATGATCAGTCGTCCCAAAGCATTGTCAAAAAACCCGCCTGAATCTTATCCAAAACATCCCTATTTTCTATCCACCTCCTTAGTCTAAAATCTAAAACCTCACAAAAAACTTTGGTAAACTATTCCCTAAATGAATTCCTCGATAATTGTTATGATGAGACCTATCGCCCTTCTTTAATAATGGTGTCATAACTGACAAACTCCACTTTTCAGAACTTACTTATACGAACTTACCAAAGCTGAAAATAAACTAATCAAAATTGCAGCAAAAATTGTTTATCCCAGCTTCCAAATTTTCATCAGGGTCCCATCGTCCCATTTGTCCCCAGTGAAGACACCCCTCCCTTCACAGACTTCATAGAGCTTTACCAATATCTCATGCATAATTGGTGATGTATACCAAAATTGCCTTTTTCCTATAAAAACTACGAAGCATACATTCAAAAAAATCGCTGTCTACGAAGGTCGAAGAAGCAATTTCATTTTCCTTTTTCAAATCATCCTTTTGCTTTGGGTAAAGCATAAAACTTTGAATATATTACTTTATGACTGAAATTGTCTCCAGGTTCATTTCATTGTAATGGAATATAAAATTGGATTTTTAAAAGAATTAATTTGAAACAAATTTTATGAACTGCGCGAAATTAATAACCTAACTGCCGAGGCCACTACAACCATGCAAATACTGACTTACGAAACTTTGAAAGGAAAATGGACTAAGTGATTTTAATACGGACGGAATTTAAGCAGAAAAGTACCAAGAAAACTAGATAAATACATATAAACATATGTTTGTAAACACATTTGCAAAAAGCAAGGCAACTTTACCTTTCAAACTTAAGGCCGAATGTTTCCTCAAGATATCGGACTTGGTTTTGCTAATGACATTGATGCTTTCTTTACAAAAGGTACGTGCGTGGCACATGATGTTATCTTTGGTATACTTGATATACTGGTATGACGTTTTGACGAGAGCAATTGCAATCTGAAAATCGTTGAGGGAAAAGAAAGTCCAAGTTATTGAGATAAAGTTTTGTTTCCTCCCGCAAATGTCCCTTTAAGTTGTTCATGATTATTGTATCGAGTACTCTTAGCACTGTATTCAATCTGTTAATACCGTATGTTTCCATTTTCATAGGTGGAAGATGAAGGCACCTTGCCAAAAATTAAAGGCAGTTAAAATATTTCTTCTTTCATGCATTTATGAAAGGATGACTTGAATCACTTCTTCAAAGTGTTTTAAATACTTTTTTCTACAACATATAACTACGCTTTTACCTACGCTTAATCAGCTACCAAATTGTTAGTAGATCAATACTAGGGAGGTATTTATTGATCATGGCATAGTATATGTCGATCGTTTAATGTAAGGGAGATGTTTTCTTGCTGGAATGTTACCATAGTGTTGCCAAAGACAGCTGGCAGAGATATACGTAAAGGAATTCTTCGGAATTCTTCAGAATTCAATGAGTTTGAATTATTTCCTCAAAAGTTAGCTTACTGTGTTTAAGCTCCTTTATGTAAATTAAAGGGCCCTCCAGCTAAGTTCCATTCCTTCTTCCTCTGCCCTCCACATAGGTTATAACTAAGTAACACCATGTTTAAGTATACGTGCCTTCTATTATCTCTCGACCTTTAAAGTGCTGCTTATGTACAATGCTCCATTAAGCAATCCTAGGAATTAAAAAGTTAAAGATATGGAATTTATAAAAGCGGTTAACAGAAAGAATTCTGATCGGGCCATTTCAGTTGACAATTTTGTTCCATTGACAAATTGGTCAGAACAACACGAATCTTGCAGTCAAAGTTCTGATTGGCTACTTTTAAAACACAGTTGGGTATACGTTTCTTACCTTCCTTTTCAATTTCTATTGTGACGATGTTGTCCTCTGAGGAATGTCAAACAATACCAACTCTTAAGTGCAAAAATGGTTTTGCTACTTCATGCAGTTTTATTGCTTTGTACCATCAAGAAACTTTTGTGTGGTTTGTGGTTTACTCTTTGTAGGAGTAATTATGACGTCATAATTATCAATTTGTTTTTAAACATATCATTTTTCAAAGTACATCAGGATAGATTTGGAGACAAAAAAGAAAGTATCAAAAAAGCTTGCTTGCTTTGTTCATAAGATATCAGGAAATATACAGAGTTAATAGACTTTGAATATCAAAAGAGAAAAAACAAGTGGTTAAATGAGTAAACATATGAATTGCTAATGCATCTAAATCTAAAACTACAAATAAATACGTGACACAAATAAATGTAAATATATATATAATATCATTCTGGGTTTTTAATCAAATTCACATTGTATGGGGTGATTCCCAGGGATGGGGAGTGCTTAAACTGGTTACCAGGCTATTTCTGTCGTGTTCAACGCGGTTCTGTTTCCATGACGTCAAATTGCCTATTATCTTATAACGCACGTCTTCAAAGATTCCCCCACTTTACCAACAGACATAAAAGCAACGTTCTCCTATCGCAACTTCCTTCACCACCTAGCTGCCCTAAACTAAATGGCACTCACAATTAGCAAAACGTTACCAATGAAAGCTACTAAAGGTCCGAAGCGCATATCTGTTGCACTTGTTAAGAACACCATAGGAACATTAGCAGAGGCGAATGGTTCTACGAGACGGAGCATATGTAGATTCGTGAAGTGTTGCTATCGCATCCCTCAAAGATTGGATACTTTTGTAGCGAAAGCTTTAAAGCGGGCAGTGGAGAAGAAAGTGGTGGTCTTTAAGAAAGGACGCTACCATCTTACAAACGAATTAAAGGGGTTAACAACAGAGGGGTCCTCGTTGAGAAAAGTAACGTTAAAACGTAAGGCGCAAGATGCTACAAAGAACGAGGAACCCGTAAGGAAGAGAAAGAAATCAGAAGATTCTACAACGAGGAAACAGATGGCTAGCAGGAAGACTTCTGTTGAGTTGAAGAAAGTTACTCCTCAGAGTACCAAGGCTACTGAGCAATTCTTAAAAATGCAGAATTCGAAAAGCAATGGAACGCTGCCGAAGAATTCATCTGCGACAAAATTGAGCAGGCCAACGTCTGCTCAGGTACCTCAGCATCACATTGCAAAATCTGCAAAGAGACGCACACCAAACCGACGAAGTGCTCTCCGTGCAATGATGATCATTAATAGCATGAAATAAAGGTACGGTAATCTGCCGCTCATGCTATTTATGAGACTGATATAACAAATATGATATTATACCGCATTAGAAGAACTTGGTAAAAGCAGCGTCTGACTGCAACAAATATTATAAACTTTTACGTATTGAGCACATCTTGCCAATTTAAATTTTTGCTACTTTTGTCATGATTGCTAAACATTATGTAAATATCCTCATTATCTTCGAAAACTTCGAAATTTTTTTTCTATCGAAGTATCTAAGCCTGAATGATTGTGTTATTGTACTACATAGAAAGTGATTGATTCCAGAATATGTGCACATATTATTATAAAAATTGGACCTAGAAATTCCTTGTCTAGTAATGTTTTTTGTACTATTACTTGTATTTTGATACCGTGGTTGCAAATAATAGCTTGGGCAATCGACAACTTGTTTTGGATGTTATGACGATGGCCTTATATCCAAAGCAACATAAGGTCCTCGTGAGGGGTACCACTTTTCAAGTGTACCAAGTTGGATGGTCGGTTGATATTGTCTGATAAAAACCACTAGGTGAATACCTACCGTATGAATAAAACAGTATTCCTCACTGTACTGTATAATATAGGGTGCAAGACGGTAAGTTCTTAAAGCAAAAGACTTATTGAAGATATTGTTATTGTTGATAGTCTTTTACCGTTGATGAATACCATATATATATTTCTGGTTTTGGTGGGTGCGCATATGGCTAAATAGTCCTATCCTAGCACGTCTAAAGGTGTGCCTTATTTTACATCTTATGGCCTTTTGTGTCTTTAAAAACCTTAAAGGAGAGGTCGTCCTTGAGATGCTATTACACATGGACACGGCATCTTATATGAAGCCAGTTTGTTTCAAACAACTTGCTCTACACCTTTGCTCTTTTCATCATCATCGCCATTTCCACTTGGAAATCTTTAATTTTTTTGCCTGTAGTTACATCTATTTTTCTGATTACTTTTTTTCCCCTTATCCTATCAAAGTAATTCAATACCTTGAAGTGGCAACCCTGCTTTGTATTGAGTGAAGGATATAAAAAAACTTTTTCTGTCTTCACACGATCCCGAATACATGAGTCTGACCAGGAAACCTACGTGATATAAGAGAACAAGAGTTATGTATATCATTACTTTACATAGTGCATTGCATCATAATAACCACAATTAGATTTAGGCATTTATAAGGCATAATATTTGATGCAGACTATATCTTCAATAGCATTTCTCTTGAGTTCCTTTCATCTGAAGCCAAATAGTGCAAATTTCAATAGAGGCAGCAGTTAAATGGATCTGCCTTCGTTTGTAAAAACCTGTTACATCTTCTCGGCACGTACTGGGAAAATTGTGCGAGTAGCAACAACAGCACGAGACTAACGGAGCGTACGATTGAAGGCATTTTAGCTGAGAGGGATCCAGAAGGAAGGTGGAATAAGCTGATGATTTTCTTACTGATTCTGGATCGGACTGCCTAATAGTTGTTGATTGTAAAGACATTGTATGTAATTGGTCCCGATTAAAGAGGGCCTACCATAAGAAACGCTTGTTATTTGATATAATTGCTTGTTAGACAAACGTTCTAAAATATTTTCTGATTTAAAAAGTGCTCTAGATCAATTACTGATTACACAGATGTGCCCAAAATATTTGATGATACCAAAGAGGACCGATAACAGATCATTATTTCAATGAGAGTTCTGATTGTTGCTGGTTACGAAGGGACCCTCTGAAAATTAGCACTTCAGGCCCCTATAACTGTAGGTTTCCTACTGAACGATTTAAGACTGCAAACCTAAAAAGAAAAACTAATCATATTAGACTTTGACAGAAGTTAGGATCGACGTCGCCATCTGTAGTGTTTGAGGATCTAGCTCTCAAGGATTTCCCTTATTCATCAAACTTGTCTAGACTATTGGGGCATTTATACATTAAAGCTTTTTGCTCATGATTTCTACCGCCGAGTAGTGTTTTAAGATTAGTGTCTTCTTACATTTTCTCACCTGATAACAGATTTGAATTATTGAAAAATGACGAAACTAAGCGCATTTTTCACCTTATTTGTGGAAACACACCTCAGACAACAAATCACTGGTAACAGCATTGAGATCATTTAGCAGTCAGTTTCGTTTTGAAGCTGAATCTTGCAATTCTTTTTTGTGATAAGGCGTGCGTCAAACTGACAAAATTATTCCTTTTCTATAATAGAATGCAGGTGTCTCTTCTAGATCGGGGGAGAAATATTTGCGGCTGCTTTTGTGGTAACTAGTGGAAACAGTACATTTACATGTGTTGTTTTTGACGTCAACTGATGAATAGAGGCGAGCGAGGACAACAAGCCGTGAAACTCTACCCTGGTGAATTCAGACGGGTGGCTTCCATCAGTCGCCGTCGCTGATAGATTTTTGAATATGCGGTTTCTCAACATCCGTCTACTTTAATAATCCAAGTCAATAGCAGAATTGCAATCAATACCTGAAGTAGTATCTGACAAAATTAGCATGAATAATTTGCTTCCTTTTTCAAAGTTTTCTACTGTATGAAGGTACTCTGGCAAACCTGTCTACATATGTTCTCCATTAGAACTTCAAAGCAGTATAAAGAGTTGTTCTGTCACCGATCGAGTAATGTTGTCAATTAAGAAAGAGGCTGCTTTGTAAAGAAGACGACGAAAAAAATCGCCTAAGAAATAGTATAAATTTTATTTGAAAGGTCTAGACGAAAGACAAAAATACAGTGATACCAGTCACATAGATAGCCTACCGGACATCAATTTACTGTGATATACAATTCTTGACAGATTAATTTCTTTTCATATGACTCGGTCATAAGTTGAATTACTGCTCCTCTTCCATATGTATTCTGTGTTTTCTAGAAAACTAACTTCAGACATTTTATCTGAAATTTACATGAGAGTAATTTTTATAAGGCCTACTCCTTGATTGCTTGAAATCCATTGCTATGATCGATTGACTTAAAATAGTCCAAAATAGAAATGAAGAATTGTGTGAAAATGTGTTAAATAAATATATATAAATCTAAGTTTCAAAATCAAAAACAGATCAGGTTTTGCTTCAGAAACAGGATGTATAGACAATACTATCGTCAGAGTAATGCGCATAGTCAGAAATAGCATTTTTCAATGTGGTACATTGTACAAGGCCCGTGGCCAGTAAGTAATGCTAAAGGGAATTGACTACATTTAGAGTAGAGCAAATTCAAAAGCCTTTACGTTTGATCTACTTTTAAGATATAAGTTATTTTTAAGGGCCATAGTCAGTTACATTCCATTCGTTGCACGACTCTTTATGGCAGTCATCCAGAATCTTCTCTACCGTTGTCTATCCTGCGCTCGCCTGATGACCCCAACAAAGTAGACAAGCCAGTGAGCTCCTTGATGTTGTCATGGTAGCGGGTGGCTGGTCTTCCTCGTCTCCTTGTGCCTCTTCTCCTTTTAAGGGTGCGTCAAACGTTTCTGTTGAATCACTACCCCTACCCCCGTCTTCTATGGCTCTGCCTTGTACTGTCCTCTACACAGCCAAGGAACGTAATTTTTTTACACATAAACCGTGGATCTTCTACTGCCCTGTTAGTATCTATATCTTTGTCACATGGAGTAAGTTCGTTTATTCGTAGTGAGTCCGACATTCTTAACCGCTTGGAGTCCATCCGAGGGAATGCATCTGCTGACAAAAGTGTGAATAAACCTGAGTCTGTGGCAGTATATAACGAGCTGAAGTGGCCAGCAGCACTTCAGTAGCGGATGACTGAGATGTATTCATCAATGCCGATCAACGGTACATTATGCATGACGTCTGAATTAGTTATAAGCAAATGCTGAGGTCACTTGGCTTAGTGATTAAGTCACAGCAATGCAAAACCTTTGAGAAATGTCTATATCACTCGTTCTCGACATTAAATAGAAGATTATACAACAATTAAGTCGACCTCTAGTCCAAGTGAATTATGGGAGTAGCAGTAATTAGGTTGGGTTGTAACACTCGCTACAAAATTTTCCGAATGAAACACTCAAATTTCAAATCCAAAGAGTAAGATAAAACCCTTTCTTATAAAACATAAAGACTCCAAATTGACTTATTGAGTATTTCTATTCATGAAGTAGTCTGGATAACGCTGACGTATTATAGGTTACGCCAACGACTACGCTTGTAACCTGAGGGTCATAGTTTCAGAGTTCAGAATCCAGAGTTTGGAGTTATATGGAAATCATCAGACTTCTAGACTCTTGAAATCTGTCCTGAGTTTTCGAAATCTATTTAGACTCTTTTTATGAAAAGCGAACATCAATACATCATGTGGATTTTACGCTCACCTGTAGCGATGAACTTAATTGTAAAAAATTTGGAGAAGCAGAGAAGAAAAGAACGTTTTCTTGTGTACCGTTTAAATCTGATTTGAGCCAATAGCACTATTTAGGGCAGTTTCTGGTTTCTGAGAAACCGTGGGAAGAAAAGAACCCTGAATATTTTAAAGGCAGCGGTTATATCTTCCTCCACTTACCATGGACCGACATGAGAACCAAGGTTCTCTCGCCTAAAGTAGATCATGGCATGTCCAGCTTTAACATATATTCAGTAAGCTTAATAAGTATAACCCTAAAAGGGTTGATCTCTCACTGTATTTTGGGGTATATGCTACCATAAATCAATTTTACGGTCAACTTCGAAGCAGTGGTAGCGCTTCATTAAGGGGTGTACTTATGTATTTTGCAAGAGACGACTACAATACCTGGCGATACATATCAGTGAAATTTGGGATCGGCAATTGCGTTCCTTTGGCTCAAAGACTTCTCTTGTTTTGTGTCATTAACAATCTTGTAAACACAATGAGGAGGCAAAGCATAAAATGCTTCTCACATGGATATCTCCTTATTATAAAACTAAAATTCAAATGTATTTTTCTTCATTGCACAAAATGACCTACTAAAAATTGCGAAGAATTACTATATATGCAATTTTGCAGATATAAATTCTGATCACTTGTCATCATGTACAAGGTTTAACTCGGTATGGAAACTGCAAATATGAAGGGCAACTAAGGAAAGATGTTTTGACAACTCCAAAATTAACATAATTTCACTGGTTTCTATATCAGAATCGGTGGACGTTGGGACCCCTGTTTTACTCTTCAAACTTGTAAATATGAACGGATAAGAAAGATCACAAGCGAATTTACTCAAAGTTCCTTAGAGATCTGGGGAGGGAGTGTGCTGAAGACATACTAGCAGGAGTATTGGGAGCTTATTGGGACAGAAGAATCTAGATTGGCATTTTTAAATAATCCTCCATCATACTGAATGCGTGGAATATAAAATTGATAAAATGAAGTAGATTTGAAAATGAAAACCCTTGCACGAAATTTTAAGGAATTTTATGAAACGTATCAGATACATGATAGCCCCAACCTTTTCAAGACGGTTAATTGGCTAGAGAACTATACTACGAAGTTCTTGTTTATTCTGCTAGATTTTAATGATTTTAATCAAGTACACAGATTGAAAAATATTCGACTTTCATATATAGGATACTTGGAGCAGTACCTAAACGCAACCTTCGTTCATGAAGAATCTGATATCAAATACCTTAGTGAGAATCCTTAACTTGATGGGAATGTAACAGAAATTCAAGGAGGCAACGTAATAGAGGCAGTTAAGAAAACGTGAAGAAGAAAAGCAGCATGGGTTTACCAGATAACCTACGAGTTTCTCAAAGCTGGTAGTAACAATAAGGTCAATGCACTCTTTCGCAATCTTTAATTCTGCCTATAGTCAAGGAAAATCGTCATTAGATCTTTATAAAATGCTTGTCTCGCCTGCCTACCAAAAATGTGACGAATGACTTCTGGAATACTAGGAAGCCATTGCCTTGATTGATTCCTGTTAAGTCTTTCACAGAATACTCATGAAAGAATAACGGAGAGGATGAACAGAATTTTGGACAATTAAAAGGCATCGACTTAGGCTGCGCTGCAGCTTTATGAGTGCTATCTTCATTGTCAGGCAGACTATTGCAAAAGGCAGAGAGGAAGGTCCGTCTTAACTCTTATCTTTACTTGGGTTTTTGTTGTGGCAAGCTCAAACTAGGTATACCCTCTCATTGAGAAACTAGTGTTCAAATTCTTTTCGTGTGAAAAGGTATAGATATTAAATTTCCTATACGACTTAATGATAAACTGTGACTTGAAGTGAACAGAAACGGTCCCTCCTTGATCAGACAGATGAGAGTTATTTCTGAGAACACCAGAAAACTAATGCATTTTAAGAAACATAAGTTCATCTGGAATGTAAACCAAAGTAAAAACAGGCTACACTAATATATGATTTACTTCATCCTTATTGTAAATATCTTATATTGGACATGGAAATGATAATATAGCTAATCTCAACAAGGAAAACAAACTCCGCAGAGTCCTAACCTTTCCACTCTTTTTATTCAAGAAACCAAACTTCATCGTGTTAAGTGTTCAATTCAATCTAATGTAGGAACATACTAAATAACTGCAATATCGTTAGATATGAAACTGCTAGGACGTGTTTAATACGTCAAAGGGATGTATTTCATCGTTTATTATATGAAAGACGCCTTTCCTACAAAAGTACAAAAGTATACGTTGAAGATTTCGATTTTCACCTGGTTCATTGCTAGCTTAAAAGTTTAAAGTGATAAGTGTTCAATTCAAAGTAATGTAGGAACATACTAAATTGCGTTTATTTCTTGAAATATGTTGCGCTGTGAACCTGAGGTATTGGGCACACTGGAAGCGATACTTAAATATTCTCACTGTGAATGGAGAAATGTACATTTCTCAGAAAGACGTATTGGAACAGGGGGGTGTTGTACGACATCTGCAATGGAGTTTATTTAGATACGAGTTAAAACTCAGTTACTATATCAAATGTCCTGAACTTCAAATACGTTATTTTCCTTGTTTCCTCAATAAAGGAGTCGAGCCTTCAAAATCAGAAGGTGATACAACTCCCAAAGTATTTAAACAA
Organism: Carybdea cf. marsupialis auct. non (Linnaeus, 1758); assembly: GCA_010016065.2. Lineage (NCBI taxonomy): Eukaryota > Metazoa > Cnidaria > Cubozoa > Carybdeida > Carybdeidae > Carybdea > Carybdea cf. marsupialis auct. non (Linnaeus, 1758). The sequence goes on from JAAAKL020002104.1 coordinate 10,522, forward strand.
CAATCAGTGGTTCACGAGGGATTCCACTTTGTGAGAAAAAGGATTATTAGGTTTACAGCTACTATGCAAATACCCCCATAACTTTACACTTATGTTCAGCTAACATTTTTTTAAGAGATTGTGAAATCCCTTGATGTGGTCTGCCCTCTGAATTCTTCAACCTGCTGTTAATCAGGAGGCGGGTAACATATTAGAGATCTGATGTAAGTCTCAATTGCGATATCCACCAACTCTTTACATAAATACACCGATGGAATTGTTAGGATGGATATCACCCAAACTAATCAACTGACAATAAGTACGTTACCAAAAGCGGTCTAATCATCTAATCACCTCAGATTTATTCCGAATATTAGAATGGCGGTGCTGGGTAGTCTTTCAAGGATTCGAATGCAAATTGCGTTTATGTCAACTCACCACGATGGTCTCGGACCGTTTGTCGGTAATTGATTACGGCTCTTACCGACTGCTGCCAAGCTTTGACAGCCGTTGTACGCAGACGTGTTCTCAATTCCGTTTGGCAGCCGAAGCCGATCTTGGTCTTCGAATATTTAGCGAATCATGGCTCTAATCTCTTTAAATTGATTTGAGCCTTTAAGACTCCACTTGTTTTAATTCCAAACTGAAGAACTCTGACCACATACGATTTTAAACATGGTAGCTCATTGACGCAGAAGAAGGGCAATAAAATCCCCCAGTAGGGTACTAGTTGGGCTGTGGTTTATGGTGATAATGCTCTCTATATTTATAAAGTTATAGACGTCAGGGAACTCAGCTCTATTTTTAATTGAACGTGTGTTATTAAACATCAAACAGAAGTTGTAATAGTTATATACGTACTTTTATCACACCATCACAGAATATTTACAATTAGAGAGGAGGCCGAGACATTAATAGCACAAGTTAAGGTCTTTCTCCTTACGTTAATAAAAACCGTTCATTTAAGTTTTACTCTTGGGTCTCAGATAATTAGTGGGGTGGTGGTGGTAATTTCTTTGGTGGCATACTCGATTTGGAGCGTAGCCTATTGCCTAGCCAGAGTAAGCAACATCCTAGGGAGAGAGCACATTTGCAGGGGTTGTCTCCAGTTGCCTTGCCCAACCGATAGTCAGATATATTAGGCTAGGCGGGATTTGAACCCACAACATCTGGCATGTGAGTCCGATTCCTTAACCACTAGACCAAAGCAGCTCTGGTGGCGGTAATGCTAAGTATTGATAAGTGAGGGGGCTTGAATACAAGCCAGGGCAGGGAAAATATTTCAAAAAGTACCGTGCTTGGGGAGGGGGGGACCTTTATTAGAAACCCAAAAGTGCGTACCAATATTATAACAATAACAATTGCTTTTATAAAACCCTTACTATTAGATTGTTTAATATGCCCTTATAAGGAAGAACTGTAATCCCCATGTTAAAGCATGGATAATTAGTTCACAAGTCTTTACAAAATGATGTCGAGATTAAGAGCCTGACAGTAGTAGATAGAGAGTGGCTGTGAATTAATGATTTTACTTTCAAATTTTACCATAAAATGGCCCCTTTGTACGGCATCCATTTTATCAATAACACTAGCACATTGGTGGATTGAGAAGTTTTAGCGAAAAGAAATTATAGATAAGGACAAACTAGTTTTGGAATAAAAAAACATTGGGTTGAACCAAAAACATGACAGAATTTCAAAAGTCATCGAAGATAGTCCATTCTCTCATGAAGATAAATGTGAGCATTTTCTTTATCATAGTTTATGAAAACATAACGAAACTAAAACTATTTATGAAGAAATTGAATTCACTTCGGTATACTACTAAAGGAATATAAACAAGGTAATGTTTTGTTTAAAAGTAGAAATGATCATTCTCTATCAAATGCCGATACATAACCAATTTTTTAAAAGATTTTTTAAAAAATATGGTAGGGCCTAAATAAGAAGTTAACCGTGGTAACCTTGGGGGAGTACGTATCAGAGCATACTACAAATTTTTGAAGTAAAAACTAACTTTCCTTGCACACAAAGTGTCGTTTTGTTTTATATCTCATCTTTTCTTGGATAATTGTTGAAATTCTTTTTCAGTGCTGTCAACCCAATAACCTCACCTCCCCCCTTTCAGTACTCTATTCTAAATTTGCAGATCATAAGAAAGTAAATAACCCAAAATATGTCATTTGAATAGCATAGACATTATCCAAAAACACAAGTAGAAAATTTTTGTTTGGTCTGAACTTTTCATCCTTTCAATACATTTTAAAATCATTGACAAGTGATCAGACCTGTAGCTGATACTAAAGACGATGCTCTATAGGTAATAGTCAGCCATCTGTAATTAACGCTCTCCTGTCAGGTGTCTGCCTTACCCAATTAATATAATACTCGAAGATTTCAACAATAATGTTCACTTGAATAAAACCAGCTGATAGAAGAATATATCCGATGGCATAAATATTCCAAAACACGCTTCTATTCCTTGATTTAGATCATGCTTGAATAATAGTCTTTCGGTATAAACTCCACTCAAGGCAAATGATCTCGTGGTGTTCTCCAGGTCTCAATACCGTAACCTATATTTCTTATAATCTTACAACATTCAATTAGAGCGTCAAAGTGTACAAATCATTGGAAAGAAGGATTCTGTGACAGGAAAATATTAGAAACGGTTCATCATCGAGTGACGTCAGTAGCTTTGTCCAGGGCCGTCGAGAGCGAGTGCGGGCCCCAGGGTATTTCATAGCACCGGGGCCCAGTAGGCTTCTGGGCGAAACGCCAGAGGCTTTTTTTTTTAACCCAAGTACCATAGAATAAAATTTTTGCTGGCCCCGGACCTTCAGCCCCCCTCTTGACGGTCCTGTTTTTGTCCGATGATATCGAGCCTTGATTTAATAGTAGTTCCTGTTGTATTATCCTCGTGAAAATTTATTATCAGATCTCTAAAACAACAAAGTTTGACAGACAATGTTGCTCAGTAATTGTATAGATGTATTTTATTGAGAAAACAGGATTTAAATTGACAATTTTTAATGATACGAAGGAAACAAGTACATTTTGCCACCTGAGTTTGAATCCTCAATTTTTAGATGCTTGATGATGTGATCCATTAAACAAAACAATAATCATGTTAGCTGTCAATTAGAAAGATTCATGTTGAAGTTCCTTGCAGTTAAAAATAAAAAATAATTTTTTTTGTTAAATTCTGTTACAATACCATCACTAAGAGACTGCTGAGCCCTATGAGCAAGTCTCCCGTCTTCATTGTAGTATATGAATTTACAGATTGTTACATCTCTCAGTAACCGTGCCTTGCAGTTTTTGACGTTTTGTGGTAGAAATGTGTAACGCTGTTTTCATAAAAGTACTTCATAGGGATATTTAGGAATCTTTTGTCCTGTGCCGTTGAATAAGTCGACAGTTGTCCTCTTAACCCAACATTGTACTCCAGCTTATCTTATCAGTGGTGCCCCTGCCAAGTAAGAGGTACGGCATTGGTAGAACACATTTTTGTAGATGCAACGCAAATCTTTCCGGGTAAAGAAGTCATCTAAATATTCTCCTTAGTAGCAAGTGCTTTTTTGCCTTCAGCAAAATTACGCCAGCAGCATCTTTCACACTCGTCTATATTAGTAACTACAAGCGCTAGCATAAGAAAAACTGCAAACACAAAATTGGTATGGCACCTGACTCCTTTCAGAATAACTAAATCAGGCGTCACCACTAACATTCGTAGTATAAACAAACAAAGTAGTTGTGTCACAAACACTCCAGTAGAATAGATAGAATATATTCGGCCGAATATTACCCTAAAATGATCCATGGATAGTTTTAAGTAAGCTGCAAATGTTTAGCATCCCCATGCTCCCATAAGGTTCCCATCAAAATATGCCGTAAATGTAATAACCAGTATCTTCAACGAGCAGTTCAGAGTAGGATGTAAATGCATGTTCTGTCCACCGATCTCTACAAAAGACTGGGTGGACCTTCCCATTTTTTCCAAAAGCAAAAAAGTGTAGTCACGAGTACTAGTGCCCAGAAGTTAAAATAGCACGGGAACGTCCGCCAAGTTACGTTACATTGCTTACAAGCTTTTTATGATGGGGACTGAAATGACGTCAAACGATTAACCTCGCTTTGAGACGAAAGATGTTCCATCCAGTGTTTTTTAGAGATCAGTGGTGTTAATTTTCAGTCTTCGATCCAACGAATCATCTAGGAGACAAAGTTACGATCATGACACTAAATACGCTTCAAATCGTGTATTACTGCAAATTGTTATATCTAGTAATAAGAATCGATATATACACTTTTTTATCTTAACCAAAGAACTAATAACTGTCGAAAGAATACTTGTTATGTAAAACTATCAATTATTCTAGAATGCGTTCCCGGAATAATTTGAAAATAAATTTGACTTAATAAGATGCGAGTCTTATTTATAACAGGTAAGATAGCGCATTTCTTTATTGTGCAGTAACTAATAACATGGTACTGAGGATCGTTATATTTGCTTAAAAGACCTCAATCCATATAGTGTACAGTAAATACTATAAATGTTTCTTGGGAGGCCTTATTTCATAGGTAAAAGTTTCTGAAATTTTTACTTATCACTTAACCCCGGCCTAGGTTATTTTGAGGTTCTCAGGAGGGGGACCTAGTTGGCCCTTGGCTGCATCAAGGCTATACCTACTCGGTACTTACCTGTTAATTAGATATGAAACTTAACAGATGTGCTGCTTCATCTTGTAGTTAAAGAAAATGGAGTTTGTTTTTTTGATATTGGAGGTGACCACGGTACATAAACGCCAAATGTTGACAAGTACCTTAAACACTGTTAAAAAATGCATTGTCGTTATGATATTTCCTAGCAAAACCTAAGATATGCTTAACTCTTTAAATGTAAAAGTAATGATACATAGAATTGAGTGCTAGAAGCTATTTTACATGCAATTTATATGAATAATGGTGGGGCAGGTATATTGTAAGTGGTTTTATAAGTGGACATTTCGTGTTGTTTTAGACGACTCTTCGCAGGAGATAACTATGATATCATCATTAGAAAATGTTTGAAAATTTCTTTTTGAAAAAATATTCCTGAAAAAAAAATGAGAAAGTATCAGGACGTTTGACAACGATTAAACAGTAGTTCATGTAAAATCAAGAAAACATAGTATCAGGGGACTACAAGCCCCACCCCTAGTTCGGATAGAGGTTGGCAGCCGAAACGGAAAATCTGTAAATGATTGTATGGCAACAAAAATAACATTGCTTTTGCACTAAACCTGTCTATAGATATGCCATAGCTTGCATTACTAATATTACTTTCTAGAATGACACAGAGTGGGTTCTATCTGTAGAAGGAGCTTCGATAAAGATTCAACGATGTACGGTATACTTTTCATTAAGGAGTGTCTGTTCCGGAAAGGGAGCTTATTTTACGGCATTTCACTAAAACATCTAAGTTCTAGTAAATTTCACGAGGTCTACTTTGTGTGAAAAAGATATCAGTATACCATTTTAACTTGTCAACCTTGATAGATTATGTATTTGAGAATATTAATCCATGAAAAAAATAGGTTTGCCCGTTAATCCCCACCCAAGAATTTGAAAACAGCACTTTTTGACATAAGGGCTTTCAAGAGAAAGCAACAACATATATCGCACATTTTAGATCATTTTACTATGTTTTACAGGTAATTTACATAAGTTTTTTCAATACTTGAAGTAATGTATCATTTTTGGTTTTCTCTTTGGGTCTTGAAATGTTTTCTACATTACATATCAACCTGTCGAGTATTTTATAACTCAGTCAGCGGTGTTAAGCCTACGAAATATCAAAACTATATTTTTTATTGTTTTCAGCGTATTTGCAGTAATGTCCCACGTTTACAAGACAACCTAATCACCTAAAGTGTCTTCGTCGATCTGGCGTTCGGCGAACTATCTTTCTCCACTCACGCCGATTTCTAGCTGTGTCCCAGAGGTGCCGGGTCGAACCAAGGTTGAAATTCTTGAGTAATTGTTTTCTCAAGGCCCTGCGCGCACTTTTCCCTAGGATCTTTCTATTGAGACCTAGTTCTTCCAGAACCTCCTTTCTGATTGCTTGCCCCAGAAACTTCAATTGCCGCTGTTCGATGTTGTCCAGTAGTTCACGCTGCATCCTAACATGTTCTAAAACCTTCACGTTAGCGACTCTGTCGACGTATGAAACTGGCAATATGCGGCGATAAAATCACATGTCCACAGAGGAAGTGTTTCTACGGGTCTCGGCCGTGAACGTCCATGATTCACAACCGTACTTGTGAGTCGACCAAACATAGGTTTTGAGTAGGAGAATTTTCATTGAGATGAAGAGAATTCTTTAAAAGTGGATCTCATTTTATTGAGAGTGCGTTTGGCTAGAGAAATTCATCTCCAAATTTCCCTTTTGCATTCGGCTTCGGATGTTATGATCGCACCGATGTAGTTGAAAGAGGAGACCTGTTCTATCAACCAATAACTTGCCTTAAAAACTACCATCTACATACTAAAGAGGTAGTTTCATGGAGATGTTGACAGGGATGTCCATCGATAGGTCACAGTTGATAACAATACTTTGATACTTTGATGGAGATGCAAGGTCTTTTCTTGGTAAGCCATTTTTGAGACTATTTTCACTGGATACTGTATTAAACATTAATGGCCTGGGAACTAAGGGGATGCTGTAAATTGAGCGTTAATACGATAAAGCGTTTAGCGGTTATTTCCCTAAATCACTTTCAATATGTTTTGAATGGCACTTCACCTGCGCTTTCTCTATCAAAGGAAAAAACGTAATTTAGGAAAAATTGGAAGTTGGGCTACAGCTAGGCTGGAGCATACACCATGGTGTAAAAGTTTGGGCAAGGGGGATTTAATATCATTTTGGGACTTTATATGAAAACGAAACGTATGGTAAAAGAAACTCATGGTAGATTATTGTATTCAGCTACACGACATCTTTAGAATCATTTCAAGAGGAGCCATTTTAATTTAAAGACCAAAACAGAAGTAGTGGAAAAGACATGGAGGGCGCCCCTTTTCCCTCCGTTGGCACGGGTCTTAATTAACATTCATACATGCAAGCTGAGTCCTAACTTTTCCCACTGCAGCATCTAAACAGTTTCCAAATTTTTCTAGATAAAGTTAGATATGGGAAAACACAGAGGATTCTGAATTGTTAAAATGTCACAAATATATACAGACTATCGCTCTGACTGTTGTAAATGATCCTTCGACCTTAAACATATCATACCAATGATCTACCGACGATGTTTTTGGCGGATCTGATATTCAGAGGGATAGATATTTATAAGCAATACTCAAAACAGTCCGTCTTTGGATTATCGCTATTGTGACATTTGTATTGAAGACTCTCAAAGCGTTCTGAAGGACGGAGATTTCTAAAATCTAAACAGATTTTGTACTATTTTCTGGTTGGCTTTGCCTAATATTCTCTTTTGTCAGGCTACCGCTTGTCTTCGCGCTTTCTTGGTCTCCTCCTGCGCATCTCGACCGGGCGTCATCCCCTATCAAATGCGGTCGTGGCTTCCTGAAAAGGTATCACTCCTTTTCGATAATCCCTATTGTATGGCCGTACACTATCTGTCCATTTTGGGTCATCTGTTACGGTGAGGTACAAGAGGTCTTTGAATTATTAATCACCTCGAAGATTTAATGAATAGCCTTAATTACCGAACAATTGAGCACGAGTGTTGATTATAAAAAGGGCATGTGTTGATATCATTTGAAAACCCTAGGGAAAAGCATGGTCGCTAAAACATCTGTTGCTTTGCTTTGCGTACTCTTGCGAAAACTAGAAGAGAGAGGGAACAAATAGTGAATCGAAAATGGAAAATCTGATCATCCCAGACACCAAATCAATTAGTTTCAAAATGGGAGGCCATTTTGGAGTCTGGTACAGACTGTCGTTTGTGGAAAGTTCAATATCACAGATTGTCCGTCTTCAAAGGTCGTCAGTCACAGAACAATGGCTTACGAGATAAAACAGAAGAGCAACGCAGATTCCTTTCGTACATTCGCTCTACTGATCATCTTTTAAGTTGAAATTGATATAAAAGTACACTATATCACAATCTTTGATGGAAGGCCCAGAAATGATTAAATGACTAAGGTAACCTGTTCGACTGAGTAAGTGATGGAAAGAGGAAAGATATTCTTTTCATCGTTGTGTAAAGGCAAGCACGGTCAAATAAAAAGTAAAACCTGTTTGAACCGGACTTTACAGCTAAAAAAAATAAATAGCAGATTTAATTACGTACTTGAGATTTATTATTTGCACTGTGAAGGATAGATAAATCTTGCAAAAATCTCTGGAAACGTAGCTTCCTTTGAAATACATCTTCGAATTCCATCTTGATACCAAGTCCGTCGACTTTCTATGAACCTGTGGTCCCCTTCTTGCACTCCCGTTTCTTTTACTGTGTGTGAATGTAAAGAAGAAAGAATTTAAGAGACTTTGTCCGCTGTTTTGGTAACATTGTGCAAACATGACGCACTTCACATTTAAGGATTTTGTAACGTACGTTTCTGCAGTTGCGTTTTGTTTCGTGAATATGTCAACCGTATTATACTAAATTATTGTTTGGACACGAACCCTTCCACCCGCTTTGTTCAAATTTGTAGTGAAAAGCTAAAAACCTGTAGTGACTGATTTAATATACAGATCATGAAGCAGTTGCCAAGATTAATCAGTGAGGTTGTAGGTCTTTGATTAAAAAGCTCAAAACTTTCTACCAATATAGTTCATACATCTTATATTTGTTTGTTTACATAGAACTGATAGATGAGGAAAGGGCAAAAGATTTGTTATTACTTGAAGTTTCATGGCAATAGTACCCAGGAGACATTTGAACTAAATTTGAAGAGATACTATAGAAAAGTGAAAATACAACCGCCGGGATGGGAACCGTGGACCCCTATGCCAACTTAGCTAAGGTGACCGATATTAACATATTCACTTTCTGTAGTCGTCGCATTAGTTGCCTATCTATCATACACCGATGGAAATCGATACACAACTCTATGCAATTTAGAGACCAGACTCTCTGCGACCTGTGACTTGAGCATGGAAGACTTTCAACCGGCCCATCAATCTGTCTTAAGCCTATTAAAAGCTGCAAGTGGGCTTATTTTCACTTTTCGCTATTATCTCTCCAAACTCTGTACTTTCAAATTGCCTGATCTTGATAAGAAAATTGAACTACATTTGCACGAAGCATTTGATGTAAAGGAACTAAACCTAAACTATTCGGGTACGTAACAAATTTTACAATAGTGTTTTAGAGCCTACAAATCAAGCCTACGTATCACAGATTATTTATAAAGGTTGAACTAGCAACGTATTCCTATGTCGACATCCAGATACGAACCCGGAACGTTTCTTAAGTACAAATCTTTTGATTACATTTTCTGATAATCAAAGATTACATCTACCCCTACCAACACCATATTGCTCCACTTGATTTGACATCTTTCACGTTAATTAGTCTTCTACAATAAAATTTAGATAAAACATTAGGGATGTGCTCATATATCATTGCTAATACTAAAATATAAGGCACTAACTTTAATGAAATTTTCATTAAACAACAAATTCAATAAGCAAATCAGATTAAAATGATTCAACGGACAGTAAAACATAAAAACATGTAAAGGGAACGAAAATGGGAACACGTTTTCATATCTGGGGGCATCCTCGCGTGTTGAGGTGGAAGGTGAATGGGAAATTGGACAACGAATCTATCATATACGATTTTTTTCCAATTGGAACTCGCTATAGCTGCAAAATGACCTTTACTCTTGACAATAAATACAGGGTTATTTGAGTTAACTTTTCTTCTGAACAGTAGTTAATTACAAAAAATAGAATACTTGTTTCCAATAAGTCCTTGCAAGTTTCTCTAATATTTTAAAATATCAATCAAATGCACGTAGCTGAAAGAACCACTGAGACAAATTTGAAAGATTGTAACACTTATCTGTAGTAGCTGTGGTATCTTTAACATTAGTGCTGTATGTAAAACTCAACGTTTTACTTCAATGACATCTCAAAATTGATAATACCACAAGGAAAGTTTCAAACATTTCAACTTTATCTCGACTGTTTCAAAATACTTTTAGCCTGCAGCAACAACTTTTCAGCTGTTTTAATTCTCGTCTACCTACATATCAAAAGTTTCATGACAACTGATACTGCGTGTGGAAAATGATTTTTTAAAAGTAGTTTAAAGAACTCTTTGCAGCATGAACAATATAACTACTTTATGGGTATATGTAAAAAATCTTTGGATAACCACTGAGACAAACATTTGGTCAATAATGAACAATCACAATCATGCCTTGATGCTCGACGACGTCAAGTCTCAACGGAATAGAGGGAGTCGATACTTATTCAAATAGCTCCTTCTAACAGTTTATATTAATAAACAAATCTTATATTGGGCTGATTAGTCTAACTGTGTGAAAAAGTCTTTGGACAAGCACAGAGACAAACGTTTGGTCAATAATGAACAATCCTCATCACATCTTGATGCTCGACGACGTTGTTTCCTGAAAGTAGTTTTCTCAACTAAACATTGTAGGCCGACTAATTTCGTACGTGAATGCTTATTGGGCTTTGGAATGGTAACCTGGTAGGAAAATCAATCCTGCGCCAGTCAAGTCTACGGATAAAGATAAAAAGAGACGTACGTTTCACCATTAATATCAGAAGTTGTAGCTTTAACGTTTGTGCAGAGTTTCAAATTGAAATTGAAATTGAAATAACACGTTTTATTGAAGGTAGCTTCATCTTCTAGTTATTCAGGTATAATAATGCAGTTACCTGCAATTTCTCTGGCTGCAGCAAGGGAGCTCCTTTGCTAGTTTCAAACCTTACGTCAAGGGATTTCTCTAAAACAGTAGTTGCATCGACTAAAGGCATTATTGGACAGAAAACACATCACTTAGTTTCAAAGTACAAAATAATGTAAATAGAAGTTGAAACTTTGTCTTCTCTGTTTTGGCAAGTAGCAACCACGTAGCTCTGCATTCATAAGGTGTGGAAGAGAGGGGGACATTTAAGGAAGAGGTCTCCTTTGAGGGAAGCACAAAAAAGCCTTTGTTTCTTTGCTGTGGGTTGAATCATGCGGTTAAAGTAAAAGTAGATCTTGCCTCCTGTAGCTACGTGTCTGATGAGGAATTGTTTAGCTTTCTTTGAGGTAAAACAGGGGGTAGTATATCGAAACAACCGCACACTGAGGCATAAGTTCAGAATATATTATCTGGAATTCATCACCAGATGGTTATAGTACCGTTGCTCGTGTGGTCGTTTGCAGCTAGTGTAGCCTTTAAAAGAGGTCAACTCAAATGAAAGATTTGGACTTGCGGTTAAAGGTTATATTCAACGGCCGATATCACTTAAGAACTGAAAAGTATTAATGAAAGGCTCATATTTGTCATGCAGAAGTCATGATGTGACGCAATGTGCTGATATTATTGCGTAAAGTGGCCTGTAAGGGAGATCATGGCGTTGCCTTTTCAGACTTGCAATTGCATAGGAATATTCCTGAAGTTGTTTCACTGCTTCATTATCGGTTGAAAAGTTTCAAGGAGCAATGCAAAAGGCTCCTCCATAAGTCATAAATTTCCTCGGTACTATTTGGGTATGAACGTCCTCTGAATCCTTATCTGCTGCCATTCCTCCCATCAAAGACTTTGGGAAGTCTATTTGGAATTAATATTTGATCCTGTTCTGCTTAGTTTGATAATCATTAAAAGCAATACTGATTCATTAAACTACTTTCTTTCTTATGCTGGAAACTAGCACAACGATATGTGTATTTATCAATCAAGGTTTATACAGAAAAAGTATGGGGGGTTCTAATTAAGCTTTCAAGGTTCATACCGAATTGAGATCAATGTGTAAACATAAAATCGAATCAAGGAAAACTTGCGTAGTGATCTTAGTTGGGGAATTATCCAACTGGGCTTTATTCACTGATGTCTGCAAATCACTGGATGTAAAATCTGCCGTCTCAAAGGGAGTTCAGTTGTTGGATGCCATTTTTCAGTCAACATCTAACAAAGCTTATAAACAATGTTTCCTGTGCTATGTTACCTAAACAATGCTATTAAAACCTCTGGAGACTAGCATTTGTAACTACACTTTTTTTCTGTGGGAAATAATGGAAAGCTCGATCCAGCCTTTCTTATAGATCTGTGGTTTTATCAACTAGAAGAAGGTTGGCCAGTCATGACAGTATGTTCACAGACTGGACAAAGAATAGCGTCCATCACAAGAGCTGACTATGATTGATGTTAGATAAGAAACAATTAGATGAAACTCAATGCAATGGTAGAACAATAATAGGGTTGACTGGCTTAAACTTTTATCTTTGAATAGATCTCCGTTATTGAAAAATTTTTAGTTTGAAATAAATGGAGTTTTGATCAAATGATTCAAAGGTCACCAGGAGAAACTGCAGCTCAGTTTGGAACATCTGATTGCTATTCAACACACATGAATCTACTATCTTCCTATTGTATCTCATTATGCTAGCCTGTCACGATCCATCAAAAATTTTCCCAGATTCTCCGAAGGCACACTTATGTGACTAGGACATGAATCTTTCCTGGCATCGATGGTAGATGTTTTCGCTGAATTTATGTGGCAAGATTGCGAACCTCCGAGGAATGAGGGATCGAAACTGTTGTAGAGGTGGCGCCATGTTTATTTTGTGTATGTTGTGTTTCTTCAATATTCATTGGAACCATAGGTGTGGTAGATTGTAAGATATGTTGTAGATGTGGTTGCGGTGGTGTAGGGAACGAATGGCTTCTGTGATATTCCTGGTTGCTGTGTTTATCTCTCTGTCCTATATCTCGCTATTTTTCAAGGCAAGTTAAACATAAACTATCCTCCATCCCATATACATCAATGTCACATAGTACAAATATAAATCATCAGATTTTGTTACAATATCGATGCATAAATTAGGCCTACTTAGTAATATAAGTTAGGATCTTAAAAAGAAATCAAAGATAAACAGATAGAAAAGGAATGTCATGAAAGTATAGATTATTTAAAGAGCTGAAAATCGCATTTCATACGTTAGTAGTCAATGTTTTAATTTCGTTTAGTGGATCGTCAAAGAAGAGACATACTTGTCACGATTTACATTTGGTTCGTTTACTTCAAGTCATCCCTTTTCATTAGAAAGTTAACATGGAAACAACATTAAAAATGTCAAATTTACATTGTTACATAGTTGTATCGTTCATGAAAGCACACTTAAAATTTGTATTAAGGCATAGAAATTTCAGTCAAGTTTCAATATTCTCGCAAGTTAATCAAATAATTTTTAGTACCACTCAATAATCAATTTTCGTCGCTATATCATGCATGCGTATTGCATGCTTTCATAATAAAACATGTAAATACATACTTGTAAGTATAGATTTCCAATGAAAATCACTAATGCTACTTGCAGTCCCAGATTGAGAGACCCGTCTTTACACAATCTCTCTTACTAAAAAGTGCAAGTGACCGTCGTCAGAAATAAGGACCTAGATCATAGCGAAAACACCGACACCAAGACACTATGATACTGAAATCAAACTACCGAAGCCCTTCACTCTCACCTGCAGGTTTGTTAGACTTCCGGTTATATATTATTGAAATATTTGTTTGCATACTCTAAAATATTTTGGATCTAATGTAAATGGTGTGATTGAAATCTTCTATTTCAAAAGAAACTTGGTTATCGTTTTGAATGTTATCCTACGTTCTAATGTTCTTGTACATGTACGAAAACTTGATACTCTCTCATTCTCTCCTGTAAATCTGATTCTGACATTCATAGTTCCTTAGCATAAAGAGAAACCATGAAATATTTTGAAGCAACAAAAGAGCTCTGTGTAGATAATATCAGCGTCTCTATAATTTCAGTTGCTTCCAAACACTTTATAGGGTTCTCGGCAATCTTTCTAGGACCTCTGAATGTGGAGTTTTAAGAAGGTTTTTAACTATGTCAAAAGTGCTGCCTTACTTTTTAGGATTAATATATTTGATTATCATGTGGCCATCCCTAATCTTGAATCTCTTCAAGCTTGAATTTCGTAGTATTGAAGATGTTAAAATTTACCAAGGCGTACAGTACCGCGTTAGGCTATTCCATAGTGCTTGTTAAAACCTCTGATATCATAAGGAGGTAGGTTTTACTGTCTGCACTTCCCATGACAGACACGAATCATACAACGTTAGTCCTGCGGCTTTGTTTACACTCACTTTCTGGCAACACTATATTGCAACTGAGAGCTTTTAGTGTGAGATCTCAAGAAAAGCATGTAGAGTGGAAGGATTAAAAAGCATGCAGCAGATCCTGCTAAGAAGGGAGGGACCTACTTTAGAATTACCTTGGCGGGGAAACACGATCTTGCTTAGGGAGCACTGTGTTACGGAAGAGACTCTTGAGACAGACATAGTTAATAAGTAGCTTAAGTTAAACGTCTTGACAGTTCCCAATGAGAATGTAGGCATGGTGATATGTATTCATCTAATCAATAACAGATTGTTTCATAGCACAGGCTATCTATTATTTTTGTTTCTCGGAGAACCTCCCTACGCTGGCTCCCTTGCTGGAGTCCTCTTTAGAAAGGCGGAAAAGAGGCTGGAGAGTGAACAGCGGAGAACTAACGCGCCTCAGTGTCATAGAGGAAAACAGGAATTGGTTTTGGTACCTCGACTCCCTTCTTTATAACCTCTTAGTCGTTAAGAAAAATTAATAAAAATTTATAGAGAAGCATCCCAATAAACAAGTTGATTTCCTGAGAATATGGCGATGTGTTCTTTAAATAATATTGTGTAGGGTTCTTATTTATGTAGGTCTATGTCTCATATTAGCGAGTATTTTCCTCCACCTAAATCCGCATTGATAAAAGTTTCGATGAAGGCAGCCACGATTTTTGGTTTCCTGGAATAGTGTTAAGTTCTAAAGGGTCCTTGTCATGGAGCCCACGCTCAAAGAACTATAAAGGCAATGCAGCAGCGTACCATGAAATTACACTGTTATATTTTGGGTCGTATGTTGTTGATTACCATGCTATGCTTTAAATGTGCCGCAGAACACAAAGGACTTGCTCAAGTAGGGGAGCACTGCCTAGCTAGGGCTCAGACGTACTTTAAAAGCAACTTTCATAACAGAGGGTGCCATTTGCATTGCAATAAACCTTACCCCATTTATCTGCTCCTAAATTCTTCCTTATCTACTATATCTGTAGATGTTTGCAATTATTGTTTTCTAATTTCTCGTACTTTATTAGTTATCTTGTAACTTATCCGCATCTACTCCAGCCCAACTTGTAATGCAGATCAGAAATATAAATTGGTAAGTTCAATTCCTTTGTTACTTAATTTTTTCAAGGTTGGGATAGCTAGCCTTGCTCCTCTTTCCTTAAACTACCAAGAAATTATAGTCTCACAGTTTACTAGGTGAATAAATACATAGCTTTGAACCAGAATTATCGATATCTAACTTGTACTCATATGGTCTCAAGAAGTGACAATACCAAATTTGTAGCAAGAAAGACTAAAGGAGAGCCTAAAGCAGGAGATATTATATAACGTTTATTATCTAATACCACGAGCTGTTTACAATCAATAAGAGAGCAGTATTTTGGTACTAATTTCAAATTTGATCATTAAAGTAGCCAAAGATCTCAGCGCTTTCTTTCACAGATGAAAATTTGGTTTTAGTTGCAATACAATTTTCCATCCAAGAGTCAGGTCTCAGTATCAGCTAGCTAGAACTAGACGTTTGCCTCAATGCACATTCTCGTCTTCTTGTTAGTTACACTGACAATCATAGATTTATGAGCACACGTTTAAGTTTAGATATAGTAGTAATAGAAACTTCTTTCTAACTTCAAGGGGAAAATCATATCGTGATTATTTTTCTTCAATTACCAACTACTGAAATGAGGTTTTACACTTAGATTCTTGTTATCCTTAGATAAAGCGGATATTCCAAGAAGTCTGTAACTAGCTACAATAAGATGATGCCAAACGCTTGGTACCAAGAATACTTTACTAACTAAGTTAAGAGCATTGGGGTAAAAATTAATCCTGACAAGTAAACGAAGAATGGTTAAACGTCTTCTAGGCACTTGTATCGTTTATTGAAAGTCTTTTCACTCGCGGAAGAAAAGTAAAGCTAAGTTATTCTTAACCCTGAGAATGTTTTGAGAACGAGCAATCAAGACTTAGCATTAGACAAAGGTCTACATTTTTCTCCTTACGATGCTTGATATATCGATAAGTAATTTTACTTTAACCAATTATTAGTACTTTTTCGTCTTATACAAAGCACATTTAGTCTACAAATCTCTCTTTTACACTCAGCACCAGAGAGGATGAGTGGCCAAAGCGAATAAAAGGGCTACAGTTGTTCGATTTTTGTCATTTGCTGTTTGAGTTGACGTCGTGATTCTAATGTTGACTCTGAGGCAACCAGGATTGTTATTTTCTTGCTTTTACAGTGAGATCCTAACACCTGCTTACAGCTACTGCCTTGTCAAAAATGCCTTTTCAGCCCCTCTTGCAATGTCGCAAAAAGGGTAGTATCGTATCATCTGCTTATGGACAGCATATATGTGCCACGTTTATAGTGATTCCCTTTTCGTAACCTTGTAGCGTGCGGTACATCATCTACACCTTGAAATTAAATCGTCCAAGGGATAAAATACATCCTTGTCTGACACATTGCTTGATAGGAAAGGTTTTGTTATATTGCCTAATAGAAGACCCGTGCCGTCATTGAATGCTTTGGAAGCTGTATTCAGGCGCGGATCCAGAGGGGGGCCGGGGGGCCATGGTCCCCCAAACGTTAAAACTTTAAAGTTTCATATAGGCTTTTCTGCTACACCCTTGGCTGAGTGCCTATATTTTTTCCAAGTGCCCCCCCCCCCCCCACCCCCAACCCCCCCCCCCCCCCCGCCTGTATTTTGCTCCCTATGTTCTACATTTCCACAAAT
>JAAAKL020002105.1:0-12502 GCA_010016065.2 Carybdea cf. marsupialis auct. non (Linnaeus, 1758)
TGGGGCGCTGGCCCGGTTCGAACCCAGGATCTCCCACTCCGAAAGCGAAGACTTTACCATTGCACTAAATAGTGCAACAGTAAAGTCGACAACCCTGCTAGTCGATCCCGAATTCTCACCACCACCAGCACCCTTATTTTCTGTTTCGTTGTTAGCTTCAACGGTGCCATTTATTGATATAAGTGCTCAGGCAGACACACAAGCAGTCATGAACTACATAAGTACTACATACATACATATCTTTTTCTAAGCTCAAAGTTAGATAAAACATTTTCTTACCTTTGAGAAAACGACTTTGTTCTTGCCAATCTTGTTGATATTCAACTGAAAATGGGGTCATCCGGAAGCTTCCTTCTAAAGCAAACCTTTCGTAAGATTTGGGAAAAGGGACAAAAAGCTCCCACAACTTTGTCGGAATTGCGTTCATCTGATTGGGTAGTACCTTAATGTGTATGAAGTATCTTCATACGTTACCTAGGTCTTCTATGTTGGAAAAATATTAGTACGTTGTGCACAATTTGTGGATGATTCAAGTGTTGAAAAGGGAGCGTTTACATATTTAAGTTATCAATGAGTGGGATAGAGGGTTCCATAGGACTAATAACGCTTGGTTACATTGAAGGGGGAGAAGAAGTAACGTGAATGAGAATGTAAATGACTGGAAAGGCCAATGTAAACGATCTTCTTACCATTTCAACCTGCTATATTCACTGATACGAAGCAGCGCAAGTCTGGAACTCATACTAAGGGTGCGTGTGCAAAACCTACTGTCTGTTGAAAACTTTTCTGTTGAAACAGAACTTTTCCATTGCTTGACATTTTTGTCTGATCTTTTTATGTTATTGCCAGAGTGAAAGTTGTTAGTAGTTATCAGTTTTGGCACAAGACGAATATGAAGTTAGTTCTTATTTATCGTCTCGTAGATTCATATCCTTAAAAACAGTGGTTTAGTCCGTTTGCAAACTGGCTTACTGCTCACAGCTTGCCCTGTCATCGTTGGTTGTCGTTGAAGAATCTCGTTGATTATCCTTTACTGCTTAATATTTTCTGACGCGTGATTCTAATGTGATTGCAAACGTTCCACAACAAGGCTGTTAGACAAACATTTAAACATTCAACTCCATTTTGAAGTAAAAATGCTTTCTTAAATTTTGGGTTAAAAGATACTTTGCACAGATAACTAGATCAAACTTTACTGACTCTTTGTAAGATTCGAGTTGAATGAAATACGCTTTCGATTCACTAGACCTTATCCTCCTGATCTATTCACTATCCAAATTGAAAGTTATTTGGCAATACTGCCGGAACACGTGTTTCATTACAATGACACACGAAACATGTGCCGGTTAAGTAATATTGTAATGCTGCGGAAAAGCAAAACCTTCACCTAGGAATTTGAAATACCCCTGTTTAAGATGTGTGTTTGGGAGTAATCTGTTTGTGGTTGCCATGGTAATCACGGTTGAAGATTTAGAGTAACGTGTAATAAATGAACACCTGGCATCAAATAATCGGTTAATTTCTTGTATTGCTAGTTTTGATTTAGACGACTCGTGTAGAAAAAATTTCGAAAACCAGCCTCGATAAAGATTTCTAAGAATAGAATATGAACTAGTGGAAATATGTTATATATTTATTCTGATAATTTTTACAATGAATATAAATTTATTTACTTTAATAATTAATTACTTTTTAAATGAATATTACGCCGTAATAAAATGCTCATTTATATTAAGCACACTAAATACGCCATTCATTTTCTTCTTTTTACCTTTTCTTGACGAAGTGTGTTTAAATATCTTAAATGTACTAGCACATCTTCTCTGAGAATCAGCCCTATAGTTCAAGAAGCTTGCATCACCTAAACAATACCACACGTTTTATGAAAAGCTAGAAACATTGCTGCGTATACTGCACAGGCCTTTTCTGAACCTCAGCTTTATGATCAGTTGAAATCCCTTTTTTAAAAACGAAGTATACATTATGACGAAGAAGACAGGGCTTTCATTTTATCTTACTCATGATTAAAAGAAATCCTAGTCACAGTTTGTCACCACGTAACTGCTAAAATAGAGCATAGTTTTGCGATCAAATAGCTTTAAAGTACTAGGGTTAATTATGACAGTCTCATGTATACTGAAAAAGGAATGGTTGACTGTAATCTATGATACAGAACTATCCAAGCAATTATCAATAGCTAAGAGAACTTTGTTCGACCTTTTTAAATAATCGCGAGACTCTACATTATGATTTAATATAACTCGCGGTTAACCATATATACCTTAAACTTGATTTTCAAGGAATTGAAAATCTATTCTCAAAATTACTTTCTCTTTAAGGTTACAAGCAGGGCAACATTAAAACTGAAAATAATTATTTTTAATATCAATTTTTTGGCAAAGGAACAACAGTGTTTACCTAAACGTCATTCTCAGTACCTCTTGTAGATTTCTTTACTTTGGTAAGTTAGACCTCCATTTTGTTCTAATGGGTTCCTTTTAATGATAGTAGATTTCATAACTATTAACTTTCAGCCACAGAATAATTGCCACACAGGTTTAATATAGGTTTGGAGAACTTGTAGTTGATTTAGAAAACCTTTTAAGATCTCTATTTGCTTCTAATCGTGATCCGTGTGTAAACGAATTCTCGTAACGCTTTTTCTATATATATTCTTTGACATACAGACGAACAAAAAGTGTTTATAACCATGTCTGTAAATGAGCCCCTCCGCCCATCGTAAGAAACAGTGTTGTTATATCATTATACGCTCAACAAGCTGATGTTTGCTCTTTGCCACACGATTTTTGCTGTACGTTTCCTATCTCAAAATGGAGCGAATACACCCAAAGAATTTGCTGCTCAGACATTTGTCTAAATACAGTTTATGAAAATAACTAGTTTTTTCCTAATTGCTTACTATAAAGTCGCACAATTCATAGGGAGAACAAAGTGTATTCGAGTAAACAGTTAGATTACAAGAAGAACTAAAGAAGCGATTGAAAAGGGACAAACGTTGGCATCAGGATTCAATGATGCCCTCCATCAAATTTTGCCTGAAAATCGTGACAAGGATTTTGATATTGAAGAACATAGAAGTTTTAAAAACCATAAAGAAGGAGTACCTTACCTTTAAGTTGATAAGACAGATTATTTACAAGGATTGCCGATATCTGAACATGATGTACAATGGACGCAGTGTATCTTCCTCAGACTACCAAATCGTGAGAATGAATAGGATACGGAAGGAGAAAGCTCTTATCCAGCTGTGTTTTGAAACCAGCCAATTAGAACAGCAGTATTAAACTGATGTTGTTTTTTGCGCCAATCACTGTCTGCTAAAGCTATGTAACCGAGCGTCAACACTATGACCGAAAACTGTTACAGGAAAAAATAAACAGTTGCATTTGGCATTTTATATTTCCACAATACGATGCTGACGACTCTTTCTTTCAAAGTTCTCTTCTGAAAATAGTGAGAGGATATGATTGACTATCAGTTTATAACTCGGTTCTTAACTGCAGAGTCAAATATCTATAAATACTTAGTGTTATAACTTATGTTAAGCGTCACATCTACATATAGTAGTTCCCAGCCCCCTCAACAGCCACCATCAACGGACTCTGATGTTTGGTTTCAATAGACCTTTCCACACTGTCGACTTAAATCAGACGAAGTAACTTTAGGTCGTCTGTTTAGATCTTCAGTTTGGATGCGGTGCACGATCTAAGAGATAAGTTCAGTGACTTTAGGTCGATGGAATATAGCTGATCAGTGTAGAAACGGTGTGTAGACGCTCTTCAAGCTATGATATTTTAGTCGATCTATATTCAGGACATAGAGAGCACAGCAGGGATACTTTTTGGAAGAGTAAGGATAAACAAATAGCGACAGCAATAATTTTCAACTTTCCCATCAACTGATGTGCGCCACTAAAAAAGATGTCCATTGCGGAAATTGGCTCGTCAATTTAGGTCTTCCTGTATCCACACGCAAATTTAGGTAGACCTACTATGACTTATACCCTTTTCACATGGGAAGAAAATCCAGCGTTCCGTCGACGAAACGCTGGAAAACGCCTTTTCACATGCCAAGCCTGGACGCTGACAAACGCTTCGTCACACAATCCCAGCGTCAGTTGGACGCTGAGAGAAAACGAGTGTTAGTGGAAACTTTTCACCGTCAATAGCCATTTTTGCTCTAGCTGCGAGGAACAAGTTTCAAGACTCTAAGAGCAGTAAATGTCGATGTATGAAAAGACGTTCTGATGCAACCACCGTCAACAAGAGATACTTCCCTGAAAGATATTCCGTCGTGGACACCAGTGTGGACACTGCATCGCTAATTACAGGCTCCGAGTAGTTTGCAAGTTGTTCAAAGTTACAATGTTTCCCGGTACTGTGGTACACGATTTTTGAAATATCTATGTGAGTAGGCACAATTGTGTAGGTTGTGTTTTTCCTGTTATGCAGACTCGCTGAAACGGAACCTGTGTAGGCAGAGTTGTAATGAGTCATCGGTAAAGTGCATATCATAATAACAGTGTTGTATCAAGTAGGACCAGTTGAATTTTAGAACGATAGATAACAGAGTGTACAATCACAAATCTAGGTGTTCTCCTTGATCTGGAAATTTGGGAACGTGGGAGTGAGGCATTTAGACACTGATTTTCCACTGTTGGCCCAATGTTCATATGAACAAACGTTTTTGGATGGACGGACGCTGAAATTTCAGCGTCGACGCTACGATAGTAGTGTCCTTCCATGTGAAAAGGGTATAAGTGTGTACCCTCCAGAGCAGAGGTAGTCAACATTTATAGCGTCACGGATCAGATTTTGATTACTAGAATAGGGCCGTGCGGCTTTAAATAATGTACTACTACAGAAATTACTATCAATATTACTCAGTAAAAAATCAAAAGGCTTGTTTTCATTACATCTAGACTACTTATGAAATAGACTAAAGTGTTACTAAATACATGTAACATGAAACGTGAAATTTTATAGTCGCTATGTTATTTATGTCTTGTTTTGTTGCAGGCATCTCTAAGTCCTCCTCAGAAGTAGATTAAAGCTTTAGTTATGTACTGACAGCTTTTGTTTCAAAGTCTTTAATTACCACTTAAAACTACATATTATGAAAAACGGAGAAAACTTAAACGATAAGTCGAAAAAGGCCGATAATTATATGCTGATTGCAATACAATTATTTTTTATGAACGACTAACTGAAAGGCTGTTTGTCTCTTAAGGCTATTCGTAGGCAAACACATGTCAGAACTGGATTTTGCAAAACGCGTTTCAAGGAGCCTAAGAGTTATCTCCGGATCTTAGATAGGCATGCATTAAGCGATACTAATAAGGGTAAAAAACCCTGTTTTGCCGCAGAATAAACCCTGATATGAATTCTAAAATATCAGGAGCGCAACCCTAGCTCCTAGAAACATGACCTTTCTTAAGTTTACTTGGTTGCCTACGCAACATTAAATGCTGTACGTTACGATGTTTGTGCGACGGAGCAGGCCCCGATATCATCAACAGATCGTATTCTGGTGAATGCGCAACACGATAAATAATGGAGCATGAATACTACGCAGCTTTAACCCTATTGATATTGAGCTTTTTGGTGCCCTTCTGTGCTGGGGGGGGGGGGGAATTCAACCCCCTTCTGGTTAATGGACACTTTTAGTCCCATACTGTTGAAATTTGTTATGCTGGGCGCAGGATGAAATGTGCTATACCACCATTTTTTGACTTTTTATCTATATTTTCTGCTGACACCAGCATTTTTTAGCAAAAACACAGATTTGTAAGGTGAATATGTTTTTGCATATATTTCGTAACTATTTGTGGTAGGGACTTGATTTTCCTAAAATCATGATGTATAAACGTGGCTATTGATTATCAATAGCTATAAAGCCTGTTATTTGTCTATGACGTCATTACATTTGTATTGTTTAAACTTTCAATTGAAATACTGAATTAGTTCAATGCCGAATCTGTGAGGCACATCAGTCCTTTACTTGTCATAAGGAACTAAGACATTGTTCATGATATTCGAACACTACAAATAATGCTAACAAATGCCCATTTGAACTGCTTAACTAAGTTAACCGACGGATTCAACTTCTACATATGCCTCCCTCCAATTAATGAAACAATTAGTTTTCAATATCTACCCCATTACTCCAGAACATAGAGGAGGATCAAATCAAACCTCCATAAAGAGTCAAAGGGTCGGGTTTGATAAAGAGAGCTAATTAAAAAGAGAAATTGACAACGGTGATCGGTTGGTTTACAATACATTGATTCAGTCACTAGATGGTTCATTGTGTCATTTATGTCACAGCAGGGCCGGAAATAGGTGTCACCGAATAAAATCTTTGAACTATGATAAATTTCAGGAAAAGTCACAATATTTCAGGTCAAAATGTAGAATAGTTTTAGAGCAATCACGATTTAAAATAGTCAGTTGTTGATTCAACCCCTCCCCCTAATACGAATAGGGTTAAATTCAGTAATCTCAACAAGCATTATACAACAACAATAAACCCTAACAACAACTACAAATACTGTTAAAGATAGCATTCAAGTAAATACGTTGTACTCCATACGAAATTGCGCGTTAGGCAACGAGAAAAGTAAAGTTTGTCTAGTACTCAACTACAGAGCTGTGGTCTGCCTGCGCTTGCTCTTCTCAGGCACCTACCGTCCCCATGTCTTTTTTCACATAGTCGTAGGCCTTCCACTCTTCCTTTTCCACTAATGTTATCATATGTCTCAGTTGCCCACATCACTCCTTCCTACCTGTTTATGTGTGTTTGACTCAACACCTCACCCTATCCTTTCGGGTCACACGTAATTCCAGTGTCCTCAGTTCCGCTGGCTCCACTATCTTTAATTGCCCTTTCACCATAAGACGGTCTTCATCCCATATTTTACCTCTGTTCTTTTGGTGAAACCTCCATTCACTTTTATTGACACTCATTTATCAAAACGCAAGTAAGAACCTTTTCTTCAACAATCTTACATAAACTTCTCCGTCTCGCCATCTCCTTGGAGGAGCTACACCCCAAAGCAATAATGACTGTGTGTAATTGTGAATGTGTAACAAATAACTGTAACTATATGTACATAAGTATAATCACATAAATGAGGGAATATGGTCTGAGGTAACGTTCTCTAGATGTGTGCAGTCTATTTATCTATGAGCAAACGACTGGCAAAGAAGAGATGATCTCCTGTAGCTTTGCTGTGAAATTGCAAGGAGCAGGGAAACAAGGGGGAAGGAATGAAGTGGCAAAGAGACCAAAGCAAACGACATGATAATGAAACAAGGGAATGTCCACACACATAAACGACGAAACTAAATAGCTAACTTCCCTTTCTAATGGTAATTACTGTAACATTTTTAAGTAGATATTACAGTATTCATGCTTACCTTTTTGACGTACTGCACTTTGGGAGCATCAAGTACCCTGCCTTCTATTTCCACCATTTTCGGGTCCACCTCCAGCCCAAAAGACTGGACGTACGGGTCATTTTTATAATTGGCATTTGCAACCTTGTGCACAAAAATAAAAATTTGAAAAACTATCACCTATTCATTCAAACAGTTTACCTAAGATTGAACAATCAACAAGTAGATATTGATGGCTTCGTAACCATTTTCCACCTCTCTTCACTGTCGACAAATAATCATATCTGAGTTGCAGTTGTGCAAGCGGCCTGTTAAAAACTGACTCTTTGCTGTTAAGCAGTATCTCCATGAGGACCCTAACGCTCCATTGCGGGTGACACTATCGCAAGGTCGGGGAGCGTTTGCGATTCTACTGACGATACAGGAGAAGCCTAGAAGAATTTGGTGGGTGTTGGCATAGTAATAGTTATTAACTTCATACAAAATGCAACATAAACTTCTTCGGTTCTTTTTAATTAATGTGCAGGTTAAGGGGCATCGTCCACATCAGTGAGCCCCTGACCAGGTAAATGGCTAGCTACACGCATGGCAGATTTCACCAAGCTATTCCATTCATCTCTGTTTTGAGGATCGACTGCAGAGAGCTTCCACTAATTGTCCTCTTTTTATAACAATAGATTGTCCTATAAATGCTTGCAAATTGTTCTCTAGATTTAATTTGGCCAACGAGTCCTTCACACATGTTCAAAAGTTCACACAGAGGGTCGTTTAAAATGTAACACAAAAGCAAAGTACGGGATTGTTCACAAAAACACTAACTCGGTTACTTTCTTAAACAGGGATAGTAGCGCTGATTACGCCAACTGTTTAGTACTTTGATAATTATCGTTAAATTTGATTGATAAAATGAAACTGATCGTAAGATTCGACCTAATTTCTTTAATATCATGTTTTGCTCACCAGTAAGTGAACCGTTGCCGTGACGATAGGGAGCGCTGAGGCAGTCCATGAAACTCAACGGGGGGCATAGGATGGGAAAAGTCTGAGGAGCATCGAGCTTGCGCAACAGCCACTTCTCGATGTCCTATACCATATTTTCTCGAGTATAATCTGCGACGCTTACGAAAATATGTCTGAATTTTTGGTCACCACTAAATCATATCACCATCATAACCAGGTGCGGCGTATTTGCTGACCACTGAATTTTATGATCAAGAAATGACACTTTTAAGAATTTTTCTAAAAGCATACCTCTCAGTAAAAAATGCTCATCCAAAATCGATATTACTAATCATGCAATATCCAATGAAACCTTTCTTCCCCTATCTTCTGTTACCGTTCCGTTACACCCTTTTTTCGGAAAAAGATGCGCCGTATTTGGTGGTTCTCATATCTCATGGTGATTCTCATAAACGCTGTTTGGTTTATACACAGGAAAATATGGTAATAAGATCACGTTAAATTGTCTCACATCGTTGACACAAATCGATAAGTTCAAGATATCGTAGCAAACTAAACGAAATATCTTAGCACTATACTTTCTC
Organism: Carybdea cf. marsupialis auct. non (Linnaeus, 1758); assembly: GCA_010016065.2. Lineage (NCBI taxonomy): Eukaryota > Metazoa > Cnidaria > Cubozoa > Carybdeida > Carybdeidae > Carybdea > Carybdea cf. marsupialis auct. non (Linnaeus, 1758). The sequence continues at coordinate 8,963 of JAAAKL020002105.1, forward strand.
GAAACTATAAGCTGATGGTATTGGAAATTCCTCCGACTTAGACAAAAAATTCTGACTCTTTTAAAATACTTCAATTGGAAAAGTTGAGCAATTAGATATAGTATAATTGACAAAAGTCAGACCTATTAAGTACCTTCTAGTTTGTGAATGTTTCAAAAAAATGCTGACCAATAATGAGCTCTGTTTGACAAAGGCCTTGTGTCGCTGCCGTTTCTACTCCCTTAATTCACCTCTGACAGGGGTTAAGTCGGTACCCGAGTACATGAATCTTGTGTCAGAGAACTGATAACTTTAAGATCTGATGTCTCTTCCTGACGTTACCATTTTCCCTCCAGCGAATCAAATCCTGTCCCTCTGGAATCAAAACACGGCTGCTCTACCCCTTTTTCGGTTTCATACTAGTACGATTAATGAAATCTTATAGTTTCATCTCGCAAACTGCTGAGTGAGTTTTGTGTTTTCCAAACCTAGCGAATATTCAATCACGTTCTCTATTCGGTAGCATCTACAAGTATGGTATTCAGTAAATGACAGGCTACAGTGGAGGACACTACATCACGTCATACACCATTACCTGTACACTATGCTGCGATTGTAAACTGCAAAGAGTCAGTCCTGAAATCGCATGTTAACATTTTAACTTACCAATCGCAAGATTTCCTTTTCTCTGGCGCTAGCATCACGAGCGGTGCCTCGAATCATCTTCGTGGTCTGCTGATCCGACAGTTTCTTTGCACATCTCTGTCCTGCTACAATGTTACATACCTCAAGAGGTAAGTAAATGTGCTTTGACTTGTCACCTACTTGCAAGCAAGGCAACATCGGATGTCTACAATGAAGAAAGTACACACAAACTAAATATTCACTTCCCATAAATATGTCACTTTCCTCTAAAACGTAGCAATAAAATGAAGTAGGAAGAAATATTCGTAGTGGGTAGAGTGGGCGGGCACCACCCAGTCCCTCAATCGTCCACCTGTCATTTCAAAAGAAAATGAAATGCTCAAAAACACTTCTGGTAGATTCCATGTATATAGAAGATACGCTGTCCGATTAGCAATTGACGAATTTCTTGAAATATCCATAATCCAAAGGATATTGGCGTCCAAATTCTTTCACATAAAACTATGATCAAGCGGGAGGATATCAAAAGCCTCTAGTTTGAAGTCAAGTCCTTGAAATGTTCGTCTTTCCACCTACAGCACTCCTAATTCTACCGAACACTTAATATATCCTAATGTACTTAGGATGCACGCTAAGGGCAAGAAGAAGTGGTTCAAGTGGAAGAAGTACTGACTGCAGCTGAAAGAAAAAATAAGACAGGCATTTGATACTTATTTCAGCAGATGTCACTTTGTCAAGATTCATGAGTAACAACAGAAAGAAAAAAAGCTAAAGTCTGGTTGCCCCATTATTCCTATTCGTCTCAACAACATTAATTTTAAGGAGCAATGTACTAAAAGACTACTTTATGCAAATCTGATGAAGCTAGCACGTTTTGGTGCCCCTTGTTCGTTCAAATTTCTTTTTCAAAAACAGAAAATTGTTAAAGGCAATCTCGAGCAACGGTCAACATCTGACAATATTAACTGTAAATCAGGAAATGTCTCTGATTATGGCATGGCAAACCAGCTTCATGTCCAATTGCATTGAAAAATAAGTCAAGTCATCTTACATGGAAATACTCTTCACCGCAATTTGAAATTGCGCGTAAGTATAACTGCTCAGAATATTACTTTGTTACTCTTTAAGTCTTTCGAGGATAATTTTACTCACTATTGATAATGGAACTCGTACCTCGTCACAAAAAAGTACTACTGCTGGCAAGAGATGAAAATGTGCCTTAACGATTGCTGAACATATTGCTCGATTTCTTACTAAATATTAACTTCCAGGCAGCCAAAAGTAGACAACAAAACGTGTGTATGAACAAGGGCTTCAATCAAGTCAACTCACGGTACATAATGGCACTTACCTTAACATCAGCTTATACTGTCTCTGAAAGTAAGTTGCTACGATCATATCCACCTCTTGTTTTCCCTCTTCTTTAAACGGGAAGGTTTGCTTGTTTGCGGGAAGCTTCGACACGTCCGTTACCCTGTACTTCCTCTTTTGTTTTCCAAGATGTGTTATTTCAACTTTAAGGCCTTCCAAGACACAAAAAGACATTAAACTCCCGTGTGTGTATTTGATCTTCGTATACACAATCTATTAACTAAGAAAGTCAACAAAATAGTTACATATGCACTTTCTACTTCTCGATAGCTGATGATCTTATGCTCTGGACACCACAGCATGGACACCGACATATTGGCTGTCTAGTACAAGGTCAAACTCTACGCAAACACAGGAAGACTTTTATCAGACGCCCAGAAATAAAAACAGGTCGTTTCAGATGACTCTTAGTTTTTCTGTTAAGGTTTAAGTGAAAATGTTTATACTTAATATTCCTACAGTCACCCCTTCCCCCAATATATTTCTAATGGTTACACCACTGTACTAGATTATGCCACACAGTCCACTTCCATTGAATATTTGCTTCTCGACACACATGGGACGATAATGTAGAGATTGAAATCCTTAAGCAGTCGTCTATGATGCCTTCAGCCATTTCTACAGGGCTCATTAAATGGGCCCAGTTATCCGAGATACCTACATGTTAGTGAAGTACTTGATATTTAAATAATCGCTTACGTAAAAGAAATGAGAGTGTGCCGCTTGGACGAGCCATCTCGCTAAACCGAGATCGTTGAATCTATATCTTAGGCAGCAGCCCGTTTACCCGGGTAAGAACTGTACTTAATTCACCTAAAAGGGGTTATGTGACAGCAAACTAGATGAGAGTGAGACAAATTTTGGCGACATCAACAACATAGTAACCAATTCATGCTGAGGCCATTATTAACCTCAGAAAGCAACAATCAGAGACTCGCCAATGGGTGTGTAAACATACAAACAACAGGATTTCTAGATACCAGGGGCCTCATAAATCCTTACTGATATTGATGACGAATATAGAGGAGTATGTAAATGGCGGATCGGACAAGTGGAATGAAATCTCGTACGTGTTATCCATACAAGCCCACCTCCATTTTCGGCCTGGTAAGGTGAGATTAAAATACGCTACGTTCCATCTCGGTAAACTGGGACCATGCAGCGAGCCCCTTAAGCCGCAATGGTGTCAACACACCCTAATAGGGTTTACAGTCAGAGTAATATGATTAGAAAATGGTTATAAGTTCTGTTTGAGTTTCGGATTGGTTGTTCGCATTTCGTATTGGTTGCCAAGCCGGATATCGGTTTCTCTGCTATGCTTCCTAACGGAGAATACTTCTTTTGAAGCCTAGTATTCATGCAGGACAAGAAACCTCTTCTTATCCCAAAGACAAAACCAGAGTTTGTGCCGATTTTTTCTCTCTCCCTTTAGGATGGCTTGTGTCCCCTTGTAACGGACGAAGAGGATCCTAATAGGGTTTACAGTCAGAGTAATATGATTAGAAAATGGTTATAAGTTCTGTTTGAGTTTCGGATTGGTTGTTC
>JAAAKL020002105.1:12602-27553 GCA_010016065.2 Carybdea cf. marsupialis auct. non (Linnaeus, 1758)
CTTATCCCAAAGACAAAACCAGAGTTTGTGCCGATTTTTTCTCTCTCCCTTTAGGATGGCTTGTGTCCCCTTGTAACAGACGAAGAGGACCCAGAAGTCGTCAATATGTAGCGTAGCACGTTACAAAGCAGATATAGACAGAACGTACTGCTCCTGATCTATTAGTCAATCACGAGAACCTAAGGGCATAGAAATTCTGATCAAATACAATGAGTAAAGCGATTTATATTCAGGCGGAAGATACACTATGAATAATGACTAGTTACCAGGCTACATCCTTAAATTTCCCAAGATAACTTTGTACCCCATTTTTCTCTCTCCTTTTTTGATGGCTTATCGAGGGAAAACAAGAATTCTTCTAATCCAAATTTCTTCGCTCTCTTGTCACGTCTAAGTTTCTTATCGCATCTCAATTGAATGATAAGAGTTGATTTTAAGCTGGAAAGCAGTTTCCTCATAGATTTTCGGGCAAGGACTCGGTTTAGCTCATGTTATCTATAAGACTCTACTCGATCAAATCTACCCGAATTCGGTCACTGTAATGGGTAATCATTTCGGGGCGGCGACACATGCACTAAGGCGAGAAACAAGACTAAGACTTTATTTAAGCGAAGACAAACTACAGGGGCTGACTTTAAATATGGACATAACATCACATAGCAACATATGGTGAAAGCCTTATTGTTAACCAAGAGAACACTCGCTGAGAACAATAGGCGTCCTTTTACTGCTACTTCTTTATCCTAGTGAACTGTGTAGAGATTTGCAGCATCAACAATATTATCCAAATAGCTGTTACGTGATAGCCATGCAGTTACTATATTTTCATTGGAAGTGCCTGCAGCCCTCAGCTGAAAAAATTCAAACACAGACCGAAACACTTACAAGTTTAATATTTTAATCGAAAGAAGATATCGTTTTTCCGCACCATAACTTGGGTGTTTCTATTTATCTGTTTTCTTTGTGGAAGAAACATGTTTTGGCTCCAGTCCAGATGTTTCTTCACTTTGAATCAAATTTTATTAAAAACACTTCCTACTGAGGCATTGCTAAGAAATTTTAAGGACTTTTCTAAAAATGCTAAGGAATTTACGCACTGGATGCTTTCCGCCTTTTTCTTTAGAAAAAAACGGTAAATTGACCGTTTGTCACCCGCTCGTGAATATACGCTGTCCGTCACGGTATAGAAGAGCGAGATACACAAGTTTTTTCACCTACCTTTAATCTCTTTTCGAAACTTCACTCTATCCATATCACGTAATTGAGCTGGCAATTGAGCTCGCTCCTTCAATCCAAGTATTTCGGCTAGAAAGTCTAGTACTGGCTGGGCTTTATAGAAGGCTGTCGCCGATACGTCGACATTCAACAGCATTTTCCACTGTGAAGCTCGCAAACTTTGATGGAAGCCATACCAGATTTCTCTCCCACCGCAAAGATCAATGTAGTCGCGTGATTTATAGTCCGGTGGGGAGAAAAACGAACGCCCCACTGGAACATACCTTAGAGAGAATAACGCAAAAGGGATGACTAAATGGTACTCATGATATATTCTATAAAATGTAGGAAATGCAGTACCTTGTCTTTTCTTCAGTGCATCGTTGATTATACGGATGGCATTTACATGTTGAGTGCATTCATGTCAACCTTGAGACTTGAGACTTATACTTTCATATCACTTTCTAAATCTTGACGTCTTTTCCACATGGACTCTTTGACTCGTTGTTTCACTACAAATACTGTTACATACCAATGCAAATACAGTAAGAGAATTGTCTGGGAATCGTTGGAAACAAACTTTTCTTTGAGTTGAAGGGTGAGACAACTGCTAATGTTTTGTGTTTTGTGAACTCGTTTACCTTCATGTAAAGCGTCTATGGTAGCTGCACCGTTTATTGGAATCGACACGATAACAGTCATTGATACAGCATACTCCAAACGCTATACCTTTTAATTTCTATAACATCCACTTAGATTCAGATAAAAAACTATCAAATTTTATTCCAATTTGACTGTTGTTGTTGTTGTTGTTTGCACTGTGAAGCATACATGGCTCGTAACGTCAATCATGCATTATTACTTAGCAACAGAAAAGCTTATGAACTGTACTCCAGGAGCATAGATACAGAAGGCCTATTACTCCTCTACTAACAAATCATACGGCCATAAATAAACCAATAGAATAGGCAGAACTCTACAAGGCAATAATTTTTGGGCATGACTTAAAGAGTGAAAATTCTTCTTTATCTTTTAAATCCTTTTAAGTTGCTTGCCCACGAAAAAAGTCGCAACAGACGGCGGTGAGGCGATACTCTGAACAGGATATGTCCCTGGACCCCTCAGTAAGGACGCTCTGATGACCACATTTTCGCGTTATCGACCGTTCCTCAAAATTACTTCAAATCGTTAACATGTCACTTGATTTCAGACCTCAATCACTGGCTATAGTCCTAACTGTAAAAATTTTACGGCAAGTTCACTTTTCACAAAACCAATATTTTACTGATACACTACCCGGACATACTTCTATTGATTGTATGCCATGAAAACCGTTTTGATTTAAGTAATGAATTTTACAACCGAGTGAAATACAGTTCTTGTGCTGTTATGTTGCTATTAATTCTATAAGATGTAAAAACTAACACTATGTTAAATGTAGTGTCAAAAGTACATAATTATTCTATCTGAGGAAAATTTTTGTCTTGCTAACAAGTAGCAGTAACACCCTTTTCCATTGAAAGATTATTGTTCCCTTCAATGAACTATTGTAGAATATTTCATGAGAGGGGTTCCCCTACTTCCCTTGTTTACGCATATACAGTGGCGGTTTTGCAGGATGAGAGGCCCTGAGCTGAAAATGTTTGCGGGGCCCTATGACGTCATGCATTGCAAGGAAGTTCAGATATGATCGTACCGCGGAAGTTCCGGAAGCATTTTATTCCTTCCAATTGATACAGTTTCTAGTTTTCACTTGCTTCCATGACATTGATATGGGCAATTAGGCACATAGTTTTTTCTTAGCATTGAGGAGCAGGGCCTCCTACAGGTGCGGGGCCTCGGGCCATGGCCCTGTCGGCCTCCCCCTAAAACCATCACTGCTCATTTCCTGTGAATACATACGTCCTGGATTTGGATCCTTGCAGTGACACGTTTCCTATTTCTCTACTATCTAGTATCACTATATCTAACACGTATTATTGCCATTTTGTAAAAATTGAAGATAAGGTCTCAAACTGAGACATCAACTTCAGAAATTTCAGTCTACCAGATCATTGGAGAGATGAAAAGAACCTTTCCTGATAGGCATGAGGGAAAGCAATGGGAGTGTTAAGAAATACCCCCAAATGGGAATGATATGAAGAGTTTATATTGAACAAAACCTGTGCGCCCTGCTTTGATATTACAAATAGCATAAGAAATGAACCTATACCATATCTTCTCTTCTCAGACGTCCATCCAGATTAGATTAGAATAACTTTATTGATTTTGAAGATCTCAATTTATCACTTTGATCTATACAGTAATTTTCATACTTGACAAAAGAAATGTAATTTTCAGCACACTATGTAAGCTACTTAGGCACTGCGCTTCACATTTTACACACAATGGAGCTCCCGTACAAATTTCTTGGTAAATGAATGTTTTTTTCTACATCGCAGCTATGTTGGCATTCTCTACTCCTAACTCCTTAAACCAGCTGTCATATTTCTAGGAGGAAAATGTGAAGCATACTCAGCTAAGCATCGAAAAAGTAACCTTCAACTGCCCAAAATCGACATGTTAAACTTTGATATACCTGAATGACGGGAGATGGCGCATTACAACATCAAGGGCTTGAATTGTATCATATGGCATGATATCATTTCCTTTCAATGCCTCCTCAAGTGCCATCATACTGACACGTGCAACATGTTTGATGGAGATCTATAAGAGAATTAAGAGATAAAATGGACTTGTGGCTTGAATATTTTGATTTTTTTCATGTTTATGTATAAATGTTTATAAAGGAACACTTTTAAGCATCAAATTAAAAACGGAATTGTACAGGCCTCTCATTTAACATAGGTGCCCAAAAATAAATATTTAAAAATTATTCGGAAGAAATACTGAAAACATAAAATGTTGAAGCTTATTGGGCCTTGACTGAAAGAACACAATTTTTGACTTAATCTTCAGCCACGTAGGCCTATATAGGAATAAATTAGAGAAAGATCACAAATCATAAATTATTCCAGACTCTCCAATATCACAATAAATTCTATCGTCAACTTCAACAAATACGTTTTTAATTGTCACATCAAACAAGCAATGCACTAAGATAAACGGTAGCAGAAGTTCTTCAGCAGACCATAATTACGTGTACCCTAAACGTATCTGAAAGGCATATTCAGCATGACAAAGAGACAGATATGAAGGTAGACAAGCACAGATCAATATTATTGGGACACGTTTTTTAGCTTTAAAATTGCAGTCACGTTGGGGTTTCTCTCTTTAAAGAACGATTTCCAAAACCAAATTTGATCTTATGCATATCCACTACCAAACCTATATGGGTACACTAACAACTGACTCAGTCAATACTGACGTTACATAGTTACATCACTGTCTTATTCATCAAACAGGTTTTCCAGCTGGATGGGGAATGGTCCAAGTTTCTCCCACAAAAGACAGTGAATTAACCATAGCCATAAACAGTGTAATAGTTACGTCCATCATCTACATCATCATGAACATCATCAGCACTTTACTTTTTCTTGTTTCCCAGGTAAAGCTACATGAAATATCTTACTGAAGTAATAATTTCTACCTACCCTGCTCGTAAAAACAACATCAGCACAACCTGCTTCAATTTCCGTTGATTACAGAAATAACAATAGTATTATCTTATAAATAACCTGGTTTTTGCAAAAGTAAAGAGAAGAATACACTGCAATATTATTACATAGACTCACAAACCTTGAATTCTTTTTCTTTCTCATCCCCAAAGGTGTACTTTACAACAAAATCAACCTACAAAAACAGAAACATTTCATTATACTATGAATCATGTCTAGGTAACCAAAGAACATGTAACTCCATATGGGCAACGGAAGCTCCCTAATTTGAATAAATATAGAAAAACGGTCTACACTAGCATGATATAAAGTAAATAAAACATGCAAAATAAACAAAAATCATTTTAAGTCCTTGTATTTCAATCATGATCAGTAGTCTGCAAAAACTCTGCCTATGCATATTTCTTGATGGCTACATAACACTTGTATTTGAAAGCTGAAAATAATGTCTTTACTTTATTTACTTTTTTACCCTGTTCAAGGCCAAAGCCACTACTAGGAATGGGATTACATTTCCCATGTTTTAATGTATGCTGTGTCCAGTAAACATCAACCAGAATGATAGAGGGAGAGAGTGCACAAATATAAGCTGTTTTGGATCAGAAATGATAAGGGCACAGGTGGTGTTAATATTTTCTTAGCTGAGAAATGGGTGGATAAAATAATGAATTATGTTAATCATGTACGCAATCAGGTCATACAGATAAAGTTGATGGTTGGTGAGAGTATTATCACAACAATATCAGTTGATGCAATAATGTGGTTTGGGGAAAAAAGAAAAGGATGAGTTTTATGACAGGTTTACTGCAGTTGCTAGTAAGGTTAGTGAGAAGGAAGTACTTACTGTGGTTGGAGATTTCAATCGTCATGTGCGTAGGACTCCTGGTTATTAGGGGCAGTTCATGGAGGAAATGGATACAGTGATAGAAATACAAGAGCTAAAATCTTACAATCTGGGTTTGACATCTACATGTTGGTAGCAAATACTGTTTTTAAGAAAAGGGAAACAGACATTGTTAGGCATGAATCTGGAACAGCCAACACTCAAGTAGATTATCTGCTGGTCAGGGAAATGACAGAAAGCTTAAACTGATGTGAAAATGACACCCAATGAAGCAAATGTGACACAATTAATGCAAAGTCTGTCAGATAAGGAAAAAGTTTCTCCCCAGGAGAAAATATGGAGATTGAATGAATAACGAGTGACATGCAAGTTTGATGACGAAGTTAATGATCTTTTGGGTATCAATCAAAAACCTCTTTAAGAAAATGAGGAAGAAAAATGGGAAAAGATGAAGGATACACTGTTGAACACAATAGAACAGACTTGGGTGGATACAAGGTCCTCCAAGACAAAAGGTGACAAGATCTAGAATGATAAAGTGGCGAATAGTGCGACAAGAAAGGAGGGTTAGTGAATAAGGAGATGTATGTTGTATCTAAGAGGACAGCAAGGAGAGCATTATACTGAGCAAAGATAGAGGCTCAGAAAACTAGGTATGCAGATATACCACAAAGAGATGATGAAAAGAATGAAGTGTTCAGGATGGCTAAACAGATGCCAAAGACAAATCAAGATATTGTTGGTGAGAATTGGATTATAAATGAAGATAAGGTCTAAGAAATTAATGAGCAAAAGGATGCTTGGAAATGCTATTATGAAAGATTGCTCAATACAGAATTCTTTGAAGTCACAGATGCAGTACCTGTACCAGCCATAAGAACTGAGAGAGAACTGGTGAGAGAAGCTGTTACTAAGATGAACAATGGTGAGGTGGCAGGACACTCAGGTGTTGTCACAGAAGTGCTAAAAGCTCCAGGAGAAACAGGCATTGAGATGATCACAAACATGACATATGAGCTTGTGAATGAAGGTCTTATTCTTGATGATTGGGATCTTGGTACAACTGTAAACTGCTACACGGGCCAGAGAAGAAGCTCTGGATAGAGCTAATTATAAAGGCTTGAAGTTGACTTGTTAGGTTCTGAAAGTGGTTAAGAGAAGAGTTAAAAGGCAAATTAGAAGTAACATAAATATTGATGAAATGGAGTTTGGTTTTATGCCTCAGCATGCAACTACTGATGCTGTTTTTATCCTGAGACAAATGCAAAAGAAGCTTTTTGGCAAGAAGAAGAACTCTCAGGTGGACTTTAGGTAAATTGGGGGCAAGCAAGTAGTTGGTGAGATTGTTTGCACAATGTACAGGAATGCTCAGAGTGTTGATGTAGAAGTGGGAGTGCATCAGGGATCTGTACCGAGTCTGTTGCTTTTTATGTCTGTCATGAAAGCATTGCCTAGAGAGTTTCAACAAGTTGTTTGGGAGAAATGCTAAATGCTGATGACTTAATGCTTACCTTTGAAACAATGGAGGGTCTGCTTGAGAAGCTAAAGACTTAGAGGAAAGCTCTAAAAAGTAAATATTTAAGTGTGGGTGTTACTAAGAAAAAAGTGATGATACATGGTTGCAATGTTGGTAAGCCCCAGGAAAAGGGAAAGTTCCCCTGTTCAGTTTGTAGAAAGAGAGTAGAGAGTAGAGAGAAGAAAGAGAGAAGAAAATAAATATTTTGTGGTACTTTTTGGCATTGGGTACACAAGAAATGTGTTGAAACCACTGATAGTTGAAATATGACAACTGGTTGATGTGCAAAGAGGTGTAAGAATACACAGGTTGCTGATGAAAAAGACATAGAGAAAGTATGGACTGTAAGGCAATTGAGGTTGTTGAAAAGTTTTACTATCTTGAGGATACCATTGGAACATAAGGAGGATATCATGCTGGTGTAACAGCAAGAGTTAGAAGTATGTGGAGTACCTTTAGGGAACATCTGCCATTACTAACCAGCAGATAGTTACCACTGTTAACCACAGAAAGAATCTATCAGGCATGTGTGCACAGTGTGATTATGTATGGAAAAGGGATCTGGCCAGTAAGCCTCCAGGACCTGTTGCAAGAAGAGAAATGATATGAGAATGATACTATGGAAGAGCAATGTATGATAAGCCTAAAGACAGATATAGATCAGATGAACTCAAGGGAAGATTAAATCTGGGCAGTATTGGGAGATATGTACAGAATAGGAGACTACTGTGGTTTTGTCTGTATGGAGAATGGACAAGGATGCTTCATTCAGTAGATGTAGAGCAATTGAGGTAGCAGGTTGTGGGTATAGGAGGGCCAAAGAAAACATGGTAGGAAATGATAAGGATGGATTCGAGAGAAAGAAGAGTTCATGAAGAGCTGGCTAGAGGTTAGCTTGGAGGACTATTTCTAAAAAAACCATCAGGTGCCCACTAGCATCTAAAACAGATGTCAAAATGTATATGATGATGATGAATATCAGATGTAGATGCAAAATCAAAAGATCTATATTGCCAATAGGTATATATCATGGATACACAACATTATAATATACTATTTTAAACATATCAAGCTCTCTTCGATCTATGATCTGGTTTCCCATTTACTCAAATGTACTAAGGTGTTCTCTTAATCCCTTCGAATCTGTGAAAGTCATACTTAAAATCTATCCTACCTGGAATACAATAGTGCAATTTTCAAGCTGGCAAAACATTTAGAATTGGTCCATTTAACAATTTGAAGAATCTATTTTATATGCTTAATGTTCCTACGGTCAACTTGGATAACCCCTTGTAAACAAAAAGTGAAGTTCATTTTGTCTTATCTGTTGTCTAATTTATCTACAAAATGACTCAGTTTAGAAAATGGGAGTGCAGAAGATTACTAAAGGGCACACAAACATTTTACAACTTTGAAAAGCCCGTACCTGCTCATGTTTACAATCAAACTCTATACACTTAAGATGGTCAGATCTATGCTGTCAACTCCAAACTTGATTAGCATACAAGAATTGTGAGAAAGAGGTAATGCAACAAGCCATCATCAGAAGTCAGACTCTTGCTAAACAGGACCTTGTTTAGGTCCTGGTCATCAAAATAATAACAGATTTATTGTCAATGTTTGCAAGAAATTATGAGTCAATAAAATTCTAACCTTATCTTTTCCAATTCCATGGATTATATGTCTTGAGTACATATTCTTTCTTCCATCAAAGACTGGCCTTTCTGTCTTGAAAACTGTTGCATATTGTTTAACAAGTTCTTCTATCAGGTCACGGCACACAGGTCTTGCACATGTAGGTGACACAGTAATATCATAATGGTGCAAATCTCCATCTGGAATTTTGACAGGGATGAAATTAGCTTTCACTTTTATCCTCCTTCCTTCAGTTCCATAGCCTGGTCTCTTTGGGGGGCTAAACTGTTCTGGAAAGGTAGGAAAATGAAAATTAATTATTTGATCAACTTATGCCTGGGTATCAATGATCACAATTAGCTTGATGTGGCCAGCAGGAAATAGTGACGGGAAATCTTAACACCTTCATTTGTATGTTAGAGAATACATATGCCACATCAACATTAGGTTCCAAACCATCTGCTGAGTTAATAAGTATCTATGTGTTTATGCCCTACAGCTACAAGGATAATAAAACAGTGGAGATCCCTCAAATCAGTATATGTATCTACATCTTTTAAGCCGTTCCAAGTAAAGTAAGGCATTAGTGCATAATATAAATTTATAACTTTAAAAATTTTGCTGTAGTTTCATGAAGAACGGGTATCCAACTATGCAGAGCCTACAACTTTGGCACAGTCTACAGCTGCAACAGAAACTACAAGTCAATCAGCAGATGATAATACATAAGGTTATTACTAGCAGGCTCTTCAAATTACTAAGGAATGAGGTTAGGGTGACTGAAATAAATTAAATACAAGACAGAGTTTTGTTCATTCAAGAGGATGTCCTAGAAATTGATAAAACACTGAAAATGATTATTAGCATGCTTCATAGCTAGGTTATGTTACTGAAGTCATAATAAACATTTGAGCTAATTCAAATTTGTTTTATTTTACTTTAGCTTAACTAAGTAATGTGCAGTGTTAGGTTACTCACGAAGCTATTTGTAACACTAGCCTCACAACTGTTTGAGAAATTGTGGCTAAAAGGAAAAGCTTATTTTAAATATACTGTTCATGCCGAAGAGTTGACATTTGGGAATATCTTAAATGACATTCTTCAACTTGTATACATGAGTTAAGCAGACGAACACAGGCCTATGCACTATCTTCTTTGTAGGTGCACATCTCTATCCCTAAAATGTCCTGTTATTTTATCAATGATCATACAAGTAACAGTGACATGAAGTTCACCAATAAAACTTATATTTAGTAAACATATACATATGTTCAATTAACAATTAAAAAGAAATTTTCTATATTTAAATGCCCATTAGTAATATATAGGATGGATGTTTTGAATCTGGTTTGCAGGCACTATGGTACAATGTACACATAGCACACTCATCAACACAAGAAACTTTATTTGACTAGAAAACTGAAAACTGGAGTAGAGGATAAAAACTAAATACTCTAATCCATATCCAATCCATTGACACAATACATATATAATTTACAGAAACAGTTAAATTGCCAGAATACTATAGGTCTATGCACCTGAATGGTCTATTGTAAGCAAACACTGATAGTTGATTGCTAGTGCCACGTCATAAATCTTCTGCAATCTGAAAATATGCAAACGTCAGGATTTTATAGTAGCATCCATCATGGTTGCACTGCTGTAATATTTTCTGATTTAACAATCAGTACACTTACGCAAAAATCAATGTAAAATTAAGTGCTTATGTACATGTAGTTCACAGAGGCAATAAATCAGAAACGATGAAAGTGCATGTGCTTCAAACCATGACGTTAGGTGTTTCGGAGCCGATTATCACCTTGACATTTTTCATGTTCAAACTCAAATCACGAGAACAAATGTAAACAAAACCGTATAATATATCATTATTAAACGTCGAGATCATTGACTTCATGGTGTGGTTTACACTATAAACTTTCTGTACACAAAATTTCAGAATACTCAATTGTTTACTCCTAGTCCTTTTATGTTGTCAAGTTATAGTGTTCCAATGGTTGTTGCTTTGAACACCACTCCTACAGATGCTGATACTTACTAGTAAAACGTTAATGAGGGAATGTGGTAGTGGTGGCGTAGTTTAATTGCTGAGTTTCTTCTTTCTTCCAAGAATAATATCTGTGTTTCTTGTGACATAGAGCATCATCTGTTACCATCGATCAAAATAGTCTATGGACTGGCAGGTCAAATTCGATTGGAATGGCTTTGGCTGCGGAACGTGTCGCCACTGTGATTTTAAATGCAGGAGCTTTCCTAAATTATAGATAAAAACATACTTTGGCCGAAATTGGTTGCTTAATGTAAAATTAGGCATCAATTTACAATTCATATGCAGTTATCAAAATGTACAGAAAATGGATTGCAAGGTGAACAGATTCTCTCGGCCTCTTCGCTTTTTAATCAGCACTGCTAAACTACAGTTTGATGTTGCTAAACAGCTTCTTGAAACTCAATCCAGGCTCATGACAATAACTAATAATGGTAAATTGTTTGTCAGAAATTGTGATTTTTTGCTTCTCCAATCTTCCATAAACAGTTTTTAAATTGGTGTATCCACCGTTTTTGATTAGTTAAGTTAAAATATAATACAGCAGACATTCCCGTATAATTTATATGCACAACATTTATCTCATCTTAAGTTTATGAGCAGAATTTTTAGTACCAAACAATGGCTTTTTTTGTATATAGTTTTGTGGCTTCAAGTGTTTCCTTACCACAATGGTTAAAGTGCTAATGACAACTTGCACTATCTTATTCAAAATCAATAGGGGTATTGATGAAAAAGTTAAAATGTTTTAAAGGGGTTCATAATAAGTTTTCCGCCTTTTTTCTGAATACTGTCGTTGGGATATCTCGAAATTCTGTCTCCGATTTTAAATGTACAATAAAGAGGAAAACTTCACCTTCACTTAAGCCGCCCTCTGTAGCAAAATCCAGTTCAGGATTATAGGCGTTTTCACACGAAAATTTCTGACAGACGCTAGGGCATATGAGATTATCCAAGGGCAACTCCCAAAAGCTGCTCATCTTGGTCTATTGGTATTTAGAATCATAGAAACTAGTCAAGTTTCACGATGTGACAATCTTAGTGCTAATTAGTCCACTCCAGCTCATAGACTGTGTTATTCTGTTTTACAATCGGGAGGAAACCTCGAGGTAGCTTGGAAAACTTATTAAGTTTGAAGAGATACTAGAGAAAAGTGAAAAATGTCACCACCGGGATTCGAACCCGGGACCCACACACTTGCGGCGTTCTGCGCTAACAACTGAACTATGGTGACTCAGTGATAACGTAGTTCACTTTTCTCTAGTCGCCACATTAGCTCCTGACACTCCACCGATGGACATCACATCCAGCTCTACGCATTTTGGAGACAAGCCTCTCCGTGTCATGTGACTTGAACGTGGAAGGACTGCCATCCAGCCCACCATGCTGTCCACAGCCCATGGAAAGTTGCAAAGTGTTATAGAGGATTTAAAAATACCAAGTTTGAAGAGATATTAGAAAAAAGTGAAAATGTAACCTCCTAGAAAACCTGTTGTTCATATGAGACTGTTAAAACATGTGCGTATATCGTGGCACTTATTTTCACGATACTAAACCTCCAGGTAGATTAGGTTTTGTCGAAAGAAGAGATTAAAATTTTTTCAACATTCGAGGGGAAACAGTGGCGAAGAACCACGGGTCTAGATGAAAATTGCAAAGCACATTCATCAGTCACTTGCAATGTTACAAAGCATTTTTTGAACACTCTCTTAGTTTCAAACCTTGTACTGATTGTCCACGTACTAGCTTTGCCCTAAACAATGTGGTTCTACAGGCAACTCTCAACTGAATACTGTTAAATTACTACCTCAAATAAAGTGGAACTTTGCTTTACTATCAAAAGATCAGGATTCTTGTATCGTAGTAAACCCATGTTGGGACAGATGTTCACAGCTTCTGATATTTGAAGATGCAGGGGAAAAGTTTGTGCCCTTTCAAATATACTTAAATAAAAATGTCTTGTGATGTTTTCATGGTTGTGTAGGTACAGTGTCTTTACTTTGTAGATATGTTTTGTGCAGTGCAGGGTATATACAATACACCATTGGGTTTCTGCATGTTAATGGTGGCGAAGTTGATACTAAAGGCTTGGGAACATAATTTTATACTTAATTTTACTTAAGTTGCCATTAAAATTACAACAAAAAATTACTTTGGTAAGGATTATCTTTCGTGATAACGCTTCATTGCTTTTTTGTTTTTGACATGCAAGCATTCTTCCACAATGGTCGCCAGGTCCTGGAGACAAGTTAACAAAAACTTATATTATAACTAATTACTAATAATATTATAAACAAATTATACTTGGAAAACCCTGCCGTCATATCCCTTTTACCTTTAGGTAAAAGCTTGAAGCTTGAAGGTGTGGTTTACTTAGGGCAACCCTTGTCCAACCTTTGACTTCATCTCTAAGCTTTTGCGAAGCAATTATTTGGCCCGCGATGGTTAAGAACAAAGCCATTGCTTCCTTGCAAACCGTTTGCACCGTTAAGCTGTTGAGCCAATATAGTGCATAAATGGAAAGAGTGTAGTTTCCCTCAACTAGGGCTAAACGACAAGTCTGAAATTTGCGTTTGTAGCACAATTGCATTTGTCCAAACATTTTTGGAAACTTGTCTGTTTAGAATGTTTAGAAACATTTTATTTCGACGGCAAATTCCAGTGCTAACTATTGTATTCATCTTATATTAACGCCGTTAAAAGTAGTTCGCAAGATCATTTCTCCATTGATGATCTATCTGTCCGTATGTATATACGAAACAAGTAGATTCACACTGATGACACACCCAAGTAATAAAACTGATCACGAACCTTTGTGATTTTACTGTTTTCACAAGTTCCTTTCGGGTAAACCTAGTGTAAAAATTTGTACTGATGGTATAGATATCAAAGTTCGTAGATAGATATTATTGCGGCAATATCGCAGGTATAATTTACATATTCACCCAGTTGATATTCGCAATTTTAAGAGCCACTCATCAGAATTGTTGTTGAGAACTGTAAATCAATTAATTTTTAACTCTGTTTCTATTTCTAATCACCTTTAGTTGGGTACCAGTTTATACAAATGAGAGCAAAATGCTTGCTGTGATGTCCATTGGATTTTTATTAGGTGATCAGGATGATGCTGTGGTTTGGAGAGGACCGAAGAAAAACGGTAAGAGCCATCTGTACTAATACAGCAACTTTTAGGCGGTTGGTAGTTTGACGTTAGCAATGTCTCGCTTTTCGGATCTCAACGTCGAAAATGATGTTTCCAATGTTTTTCGAGAATGACACTGAGTGGATCTGTTTCAGCGCTTGTTGCCTGTTCTGCATTGAAATCTTGTTCAGTGTATGGATTCCATTATGTCAGCCAAACTATCGATGCCTTGAGATACAAACTTCCTGTGTTTAGGTGTTTGCGATTGAATTTCACAGCGCACAGTCTATTGTCACAATCAATAGACAATGGCCTGCTAAAGCTATTTGGAATAAACCTTTTATTTTAAGAACGCAGCGTGGTAGCTGTAACACGCTTAAATTCGTCTTGCCAGCAATTGATGTCCAATATCTGGAAGGGCGTATATACTTCCTACATCGATTGATCTTGAAGGTGAAATGTTGCGAAAATTTTATTATCTGTTTAGCAAAACTTGTCACGCTTATTTCAAGACTATGTGTTTTTTATCAATCTGATCTTTCGAGATATTTAACCTCAAGTGCGAAATTTCTCGATCATCGTGGCAGTTTCCAAACTGTAGCGAGACTATACGGGTCCAAATACCTGTGATTTCAAGTCGTGGAAACGATTCACGTAGCTAATGATTTCTCTTTGAAAACTCCGTATCGATATTGTTTGGTTTTTGACGTATAAAAAACAACATTATGTTTTCGTACGATTACTAAATTATCATAATCTATAGCGTGACAAATTTTTCAGTTTTTCTGTATGTTTGTATCAATATATATTTCAAAGTCTTAAGGCTTACTATTTTTATGCATGAAATGTGGTGATGAACAAAATAGACCAAATCTTATCCTTCTTTACTTACTGTGCAGTTGAAAAATAAGGATATC
>JAAAKL020002106.1:0-27551 GCA_010016065.2 Carybdea cf. marsupialis auct. non (Linnaeus, 1758)
CTCCCTGCCCTCCTCCCTGCCCTCTTCCCTGCCCTCTTCCCTGCCCTCCTCCCTGCCCTCTTCCCTGCCCTCTTCCCTGCCCTCCTCCCTGCCCTCCTCCCTGCCTGCTGGAAGGATAGACAGACAGACTGGCGTACAAGCGGACTGACTGGCTGCCTGACTGACTGACTGACGTGTCTGTAAATAACTGGTTTTCAGCTGTAGGGATGCCCAATCTGAGATAGTCCCATGGGAGGAGCTTACAATCGGGAGTATACATATTGCTGAAGAGTAGCCCCTAACAATTAAGTAATCCTTTAGTCTCATGGCATGTACTGTATTTTGATCCTGTTTTTAGCAACTTTTATCGTCTTTGTGGTTGCTTCACAGTAAATCCTTACACTGATCGACTAACCTAGATTGCCCTGATACATGGATTTTGTAGCGTGTTGAAAATGCCACACTTCGTTTGAAGTGGTATATCGTAGCATGATATCTGTTGTTTTAATTATTAAACGACAGGTTCAAAAAATCGACTTGCATCTGACTGATTCGGCTTTCTTAAAAATAGCATCACCATACGAGCCCTATAAAATTGCTTATTCAGGCTGTGTTTCCTCGTACTTGTGGAACCGTGACCAGATTGTGATGAAAAATAGGAAGTTTTTGTTGTGGGAGGTGTGTACGGTGGTTTAGGAGTAGGAGCATAAAACGCAGCAGTAGGGATTTACGAACGTTGCAAATTCGTGAGAAACACAGTTAATAAGCTCTTTGAATTTCCTGCGAGGGCTGCTTTTGAATCACATATTTCAAATACATAATTATTTTCAGACTAAATTTCAAATGCCTATGATTTTACTTTTGGCGCTGTTATATGCAGCTCTGGAGGTACCGTGGCAATATGTAGGGAAACCTGCGCTGTTGTCCATAATACCCGTATTTCTGTCTGACGCTCGGTAATTAGCGCACACTGTTACTCGCCAACAATGACCAAAACCATTAATAAAAAGATTGGCCCATGACAGACGTGATAACTCCTTCAAGATAGATTCCAAATAACCTAAATGACCCAGTTAGTACCCCGGTCTTATTAAGCGTCTTAATGAATAGACACCCAATAGTTAAGGGGTTTTTGATTAGTAATGCCGCGCCTCGTAAGGGCATGCTTTGCTCACTGTGTTTCTCCTCTAAAGCTACCGTTGAATGAGGCATTTAAAACACAACGCCGACGATACCATAAAATTTTGTTATTTTAACGGTTTCAGAAAATCACACAGTATTTACTTCATTTTTATAGGAATTGACGAGACCATGTGCCCAGTTTCAAAAGTCCAGAGCGCACACCACATACTTGCAACAGAGATTTTATAACATAAAAAGATTCATAATCTCTACTTGCAATGACTGCGTGAAGAAAGCTCTCACGTTATATCTGGATTGCCTTCCAATTGTTTCCTTATGCAAATTCAAATATCTTCATGCTTAACTATTCACTCATCAGAGAATATAACTTTAAAAAGAACAACGAAAAACCACATAATTTAATCAACTCTGGCAGAACCTAGTTAACGTAGCAAATGTTGATTAGAAAACTGTCCCGATAAAGTCACAGCAGAGCCAAGAGTAAGTATCTGCTAAATTATTTTCCCGCCACGTATATTAGTAGATTGAAATTAATCGGTGATCACAGAACATCAATAAAACTAACTGTTGTCAGGACACGTTTTGTAAACACGCAAACGTTTTTATTGTCTCGTGGAGATTGCCATCGAGTTCTTAAATACAAATAGTCCTGACGATTGTTCAAACAGAGCGAAGACTTGCTCCAAGGATGAAAGTCAATTTGAGATTCAAAGTCATTATTCCTGGTTTTGGTATGGACAAAACATCTGCCTGGAGGTTTGGGATATGACCTCACTAAAAGGTGCATTAAGTCAATAGTTGCGAAACAAGGAGTGGTCACGTTTACGAACAGAATGTTTATGTTTAAGCCATAAAATGGCCACTTTTCGGGGTGAAAATGGCGTGTTAGGATAATTTTCGAGTTTGAACGGAAAGAAAACGAGAAGCGGGAATGAAGAGTGAATTATTAACTCTGTTAATATGGCGACACAAGTTGTATGAAGCTCTAGGTCAAACGGAGAGTTCTAGCGGTTTCCGAGCATTGTTTTTTCGCGACGAAAACAAATCAAACGCAACGTGAAACCCGATTAAATCCGGTATTAAGCCAATGTAGTGAAGTAATTTCGACTCACAAATACCGTTATACCGCACTAAAATAAAACGTCTTACCGCATCAAACAATACTAAAAAGAACCTTCAACAAGTTTTTGCTACGACTAGTCAGGGTTGCGATTTTTGAAAAAAGGGGTCTCCTTTAGTAGGAGCAACGCTAATGCCCATCTCATATTAGCTGTTTTTACTAGAAATGGGTGTCATTTCCATCGCTATCCCATTTCATTGAGCACACAGGTAAGTAGATTCTCATTTCATCGACACCATATGTATGTAAAGTGGAGAAAGCTTTGGAACCTTTGCCTGGAATTGACCCTACAATTTTGGACTATGAAATATGCACGTTTCCCCAACCCCGTTCCAAAATATTGTTAAGTTTGAAAAAGAGCATTTCGGAGACTTGCGTATCAGACCTCGCTGCTACTAATCGGAGAGGAATAGAAAGCAAATAATATCAGGAATCGATAACCCTTTCATGTGGCAAGTGTCTTGCGTGATTTGTTCCATTTCACCGAAATTTAGTAAAAGTTTAACTTCTATTTGTCCAGGATTGTAGGTGTATCGATCTATAACTCAAGTCCAGTCAGACATTCTCACCAGTGCTTCCACTTTTCCTGCTGTTTTTCACATCAGAAGCATTTTGTTACTGACGTTTATTAGCCAAAACTATCTGTAAAGAATACGATTATGTAATTTCATCAAATGATTTATGGTGTGGTTCTAGTTATAATTTTTGTATAGATCTTTAGAAAGTCGTTACCATCGCACCGTTTTTATGTCCTAGAGAGCAGACTGAAGCAATCTCAAAACGCAGCTGTACAGGCGTGAGCAAATCCTGGGAATACCAATGCACACAGAGACAAGAAAGACACAAAAATTCAGGGTTTTTAACGTCAGCCAAGTTTATGAACAGTCGTTCTCATGAACAACACATGGCCGATTATACGTGGAAATCCCTGATCGGGAAATGAATTTTGAAACGAGCACTAATCCAATCAGCCTTCTACGAATCTAATACTTGGAATAACAGGGTTGTTACGAGGATCCTAAAATTTGGCTGAAATCTTTAAAATCAGTAACATATTTTTATTCCACGGAACAGTTTTGTACTCTCAAATATCAGCCAAAATAAGAGCAAGTCTGATGTCTATGGCCATCATATCTAGGGTGTATTTTGAAATCATTTTTTCTCTTTTTTAAATTAGGCAGTAGTATGACTCCCATAACGCCAACCCAGTGCAACAAAGGGACTTGAAAGGGAGAATTGACTGTGGCTGATGGGGACACCTCTCTGGGCTTCGCATTGTAGTGACATCTGCATAGCAATACCATGCGGTATTATATTTGGCGCCCAAATTCGTGTGGTCATTGCATTGAAGAGTGACCCTTGCTTTTGTCGGCTTCTTTTGTCGGTTTGGTAAGGGAGACGGGAAGTTTAGCCTAAGATAACTACATCGTTTGCGGACAAAACTGTAAGCCCTAACTGTAGAGAGAACGTGTCTGTTACCTTAAGTCGACGTTTCTACGATTTTGTTATCCAAGCGGTGTAAGTTTCTTTAGAGAGCATTTTAAGGAATGCTTAACTACAAAAAATTGAATACCAAATTTTCAGCTGCACGCCGTAGTTCCCAAAAAGGGATTTTTGGATATATCACCTATTTACGGTATGGACCGTACCGTATGTCTTTCCAGTTACCATTTAAGTGTGTCGTTTCGGTATGTTGCAACAGCAGACTCCAGGTTTATGGAACGTGGTGCCGCGCAAATAGTAAATGAGTATATTGTTAGGAATATACATAATTGATGCATCGATAAATGGTTTGCCGATAAGCTTCGTTTATACCTCCCTTATCTTTGTAATTGTAAGAAAGACCGCCACAGCAGGGGTTCAAGGGGAGGTATTCTTTGGTCATTTTTTTGAGCTCTTCGCAATGGATTTTCATTTATCTGGCTGGTAATACTTAAAATGCACGAATTATCTCTTAAAACTGAACATAGATACGAGCAAGACAACTGGCAGGGAGATAGCTAAGCATAACTAGATGGATGAACTTAATAAGAACCATACTGAATCCCTTGATGCAATTTCCTGTTTTCGATCTACCTTGCATGGATATTTAACGTTGCAAGATTGAGTATAGATTTCCTCCAAAGGCCTTGTAGCGGAATTTCCACTGATAGCCCCACCTTAAGACACCATAATAGAAACAAAGCCCCACTTTCAGACACCATTGTAGAAACGAAGCTCACTTTTTATACACCATAGGTAACGGAGCCCCACTTTCAGACACCATAATAGAAACGAGGCCTCAGTTTTAATTCACCATAATAGAAACGAGGCCTCAGTTTTAATTCACCATAATAGAAACGATTCAAGATGTATCTTTACCCATATTTTATGCCAACGCGAAAGCGCAGAAAGAATAAGTATTTTTAGTTCTGATGTAATCTTCTTATGTCAAACTTGATCTTCTTGGTTCTTTATTGTTTTCTTCATTATTTTCCTTTCATGATTACGCACAGCCTCTTGTTTTAAACAGTGTCAGAATATACTTATATTATCGTAAGGTATTCGTATATGCTATTGTTATTTCTGTTCTGTCACTGAGGTATTTTTCGTGGTTTCTTCTGTTTTGAGGTAATAGTGTAATACCACTGCCGATATTAATTAAGATTCTCAGACAACCATGCTATTTGCACAAACACGAGAATTTTATGAACAGAGGAAAACTGGAAATGCTTTCCGAAGATGTTTTTTACATTAAAGAGCTCTCTACTTGTAGTTGTGATGAGTCTTGTACATTACGCTTAATTTATTGGCGTATATTGGAGTTTGATGGAAGGCCTGTGAAGTTGTTGTTATCAAAAACTGAGAAACAAATTTTTGCGATGTCACAACTTAAGGTCCCTACTTGAAAGAGATCCCTACCCTATATCCATATTTAAAGGATTGCCTATGGCTTAAACACCTGCAGTAGTATGTGACCAAGCCCTAAATCTGCAACATAATGCTGCCATTGGACATGTGGTTTCGGTAAGCGGTTACGTAAGAAAGGATAGGAGCTGATTTCCGCCTTCTAAGCATTTCTTAGAAACATCATAAATATTTCTGTGGTCCTTCGCATCTTCTAGCAACAACCGCAACGTTGAGGCATGCCTTAGCACTTCAACGTTCGGAATTTACCTTCAGAATGGGTGCGGTAGGATAGTATAAAGAACTTAGTGGTTGCAGCCAACTTTTGTAGCAAATTGCAACAGCAGAGTACTTATATGATGACATCACAGGAGCCTTTTCTTGAAATTGGTTTATACAACACCACATAGGCGACAAGGTTATTCAATGCCCGTAAACAAAATGTCGCGTTAAAGGCTCATTCAAATTACTAGTCATGACCTTTTAAAAGCCAGCAAATGATGTTGAGAAAACACAGCTAATTTTGCACAGTGCGTATTGCCTGTAATCAGTGAAAAGCGGTGAGAATTGAAAGGGAATGAGTTGAGAGGAATGTTAAATATTGGAGGAAAGCCGGCGGCAGTGTGCACGACGTCAGTAGATTTTGTCTTGGAAGGAACCACCTCTGAACATTCTTTGCACGTCTGAAAAGGTATTGTCGATAGGATGTTCGGTACGACTTACAGAGGCGAGAGACAAATGCTCAAATATACTGAGTGCCAAAAAATGTACATTCCGCCAATATCAACTGTATCATTCGTTCATGACTCTCGTTTTCGTTTTTCTTTCCTTACCCTTAGCATTCTTCGTCGCTGTCATCCGTACTATCCTTTTGTCTTCTCTCCGCTGCGGACCAGACCGTCTGCCTTATCGCCTTTCTTATCTTCTGTCAGGCCTTCCTTATGTTCAGCTGCTATCGCTTTTGTCGTCCCTGGTTTTTTCCTCTTTCGTTCCTTTCATATTTTTTTCTTTAAATATTCTTCCTTTTTACTTTGGCTTATCCCCCCAATATTATTTGTGGCTTTCCTATCGACCTGTATTTGCGTGTGTCTCTTTGCAAAATTACAATATTTTTGGAAGGTGCTCCTTTGTCTTTGTGCCAGTAATGTGCTATCAACTTCTTTTTGATGTGACGGGAAACACTCAGTATCTTGTTTTTAATCAGCTGATCTAAACTCTAAACTAAGGAAAGTGATGACGTCCCTGATCAAAAGTTTTGGAAATAGTAAGATTTGACTCCAGATATCTATAGGCAGCCTTGGAATAGGCTGTTTCCCAAAATATTCGACCTGTAGTATATACAGTGTTAAAACTAGAGGCGTTTTTATTTCAAAAATCTCTGGTCAACACGCTGTTAATATTCCTTGGTTAGGAACCAACATCAAATAATATGGTTTTGTTAGAGAGATTTAAAACTTTCAGAGCTGATATCGCGGTGTTAGGTAAGGGCAACACTCGCAATTTTAGCCATTGACTTACTAATAGGGCAACATGAAAATTGAGTATTTTTTTCAAAATCGTAACGATACACTTTCCCTCCGCATATCAACTAAAACGTTTTTGGACATTAACAGTAAATTACATCGCGATTGCCGTTTTGACGTTATACATAGTGAAGTAAAATAAAAGCAATAGTTCTTCTTGTTCTTTTTGAAAGCCTCAAGCAATCGTATTATCATAAACAGCATTTAAAGCAAGGAAACGTATACAATCGTGCTTCTGTCCTTTAACTATTTTGTATTGTCTTTTGTTTTAGCCTTCGCCGCAGGGCCAACAGTCTAGATTGTCTGCCATCGCCCACATCAACGAGAGCTTACGTTGGTAAGAGTGCGTCGACATCGCAATACCAGTCGACTGATAACAATAACAAGGCCAGCAGTCCGTTCAGTAGAACATCGTCGCTATCGCAACGTTCACCCTTTCGAAAACGAATTGCTTTCGCGGATACCGAGAATTCATTAGGAGGTATGTGCTCTTATTGTATTTCAATATGAATTCTTTCGAGGACGTCAGGTGTAAAGAACCAATACTTAGGTTTATAACGCAAATGCAGTCACACTGAAGTGGGTGGTTATTGGGGGGGGGGGGCACTTTTGAGCCGTAGTAATTAAGTTTTTTTAATTGATTGCATAATATGGCAGAACCACCAGTCATCCTATTATTATCACGGCTCAGGTAACGGAACAGGGGAACCGAGATGGCATTTTCCCTTCTTATAGTATCCAAAATGAGCCATAATCGTGCTTCTTAATACTTTAAGCTGCTAATGCTGGGCTTTAGCGTTGTGTATAGATTTATAGTGCCTTCGGGTGTCCACGAACTGTTTAGTATTTGCCATTTCCCAAACAACTAGGAAGTGGTTAACATCTTCGTCTGTTGCTACATGAAACCCATTCGATTTAAAGTGATAGAAGGTGATAGGTTTATTTGCATAATATAACAGATTATATCTCATTATGAATGAGCATTGAACTTGTAGTCGAGTTTTCCCTCCCCCGTCTCTCTTCTGTTATTCCTTTGTCGTCGCCGTTCTTGTTTGCAGAAGTGAGACGAACGGAAAGGGAGAATGGAGTTGGTGCATACCTAAAGAGGTTGACATTATTACGTTGATCATACATGCGATATTCAAGTGCTGTACTCTTCCAAAGGCTATGTCACTCTGTCGAGACAATGCTCGAAGTAAAAGCTTAATATGTGTTTGAAAGTTTAATATGTGCCGTCAGGAGCTTTATCCGGGTTGTCAAGTCATGGTGCTTACTAGTGCATTGTAGGTCGTTGTCATAGTTAGCAAGTTTGATTTTAAATAGAATGTAACGGTTTCTAAGGGTCGGCTAAAAGGCTAGCGAGCTGCGCGGAGTTGAAAGAATATCCAAATCGACTAGATCATATATTTTGTAAACTCTTGATTATTATTGCTATAACAGTAAGACTTCTAACGAGACCAAAGCATGGCTAAAGTAGCTGACGTAACTTACATGTGATAGGGTTGTATAACAATAGGATGAACCTACTTTTCTACGACGGGGATAAACATTGAATAGTGGATCATCGTATATTTCCAATAGTTACTCGGCTCAGTTCTTAGAGTCTAAGCTGATATTTTACGTATGAGCTTCATGACCAGAAGAATATATGCCCTTGTTTTACATATTTAACGATTGAGAAATGATAAAATACAAAACGTATGACCATCGTTGTATGAATATGCATATTTGTGCCAATTACCTTTAAAAACAAAGAACGTATTTGTGATATTATTTTGACTATGTCATCAACGGAGCCCTGTAACTCAAACTATCAGAACATTTGTGTTTGGAGACATGCGCACTTATCACATTAATATTGATATTGAAACAAGAGGTAGGCATTCAACATTTCATTTCATATTACTTTATTTCTTTATTTTGTGTTTATGTGCGGGGGTTACCATCTGATTGCTATCTCTTGATTTTGGCCATCGTGGGGAAGTGTTTGGGAATATCTGATTACGACTGATTACGGTATCGTTTCTACATTTTATTTAAACCATTTGAAAACACTCGAAATCGAAACCAATTCCACAACAATAACATCGTTTGGAAAGGATTTTTTCAGAAATTGAAAAGCATTCCCTCCACATTTTAAGTAGAGATATGTTAATTGCAGGTCCCAGAAGATTTGTGTTAACAATGTCATGAAACTATGTTACTTTAGGCGGAACGAACTCTTGATTTCCAAGCACCATGAAATCTGTTTATTACAATTAAGTAACGTTTATTATCATCAGATTTTGAAGGATTGGGCGGCTTTTCGCCATGATGTTATACAGGAGTGTCTTGATTGTCTTGATCCCCAGACCCATACGAAGGTTTAATGTCTTTTCATGCAGTGTCGACAATTTCCTCAACGGACGCAGCTGTTCTTGGAGTCAAATGAACACTTGTGCCAGCACTTTTTTGAATAGCGAATCTAAAAGCTGCCATTCTGGAAAGTCAATCCAATTTCATGTAAATTGGCAACAACACGATGTCATCATTACTCGCTAGGTGAACATATCATTTCTCTAATATGTGACAAATCCCTAACTTTCAAAGTGAAATTGGAAAGGATCGTGTAAGGTATAAAAGCAAGAAAAAATAAAGGGAAAACCGTCGGACTCAAAACATAAATGTCGAACCTTAAATGTCCCTAACCTGTGAACTGTTCGTAATGGATAATAACGATCTGCTTCGTAAGCCATATGCTTAAAAGTGTCGCGTAACATTTGACTGGTGCCTTGCTTTCCATTTTCGTTATACGACTTCATTTACACTCTTAAAAATATGTGATGCATTTTTCAGATTTTCATTATCTTGATTTTATGATGAACTCTTAAAACAGTAGATTCTTTGGCCCTTCCTTACATTATTTTTATTATTGATAAACATGGCAAAAAGGTTTTCATGACGAGTTCCAGACTGCTTTACAATCGTATTTGGTCAGTATTATATATCCACTGATTTGCGCATACGTGAAATTAGACGAAGTTAAGTTGAGTACATGTGTGATTGTTTTTGGAACATGTGAACATTGTGACATTGTTACATCACAGACGCAACAAGTTATCTCGAGATGGTGCGAAAGTATTTTCACTGAGAACGATAACGAAATAAGACTTGATTATGATAACCACGAAAGTGATTATGTATGGTACCATTTTCGATGAAGATTACAACACGCAAGTCGTTGTTTCTGTATCAACGTCTCTCGATACGTAGGGAGCAAAGGCGAAAAAGGTAGCATTCCCCAGAAAGATGGGTAACCCAAAGCTTGTAGTGACTATTGTGTTCTTTCAAGCTTATGCATATTGATCATCAGACGGTTGTCTAGACACTGATTTGATACCACAGTTGCCATTTACGGTTCTCTAATGTGCCAACTTGCATCTCAATATTTAAAAATTAGTTCTTTTGTGGCCCATTATCTGTATAGAAACACGTTGTCTTATGTTCCACGGACAACAAATTTCAGCTCCCCCACACCTTCATTGTATAGAATACCAACACAGATAGTCTTAAGCCTGTATATCCTTATATGCTCACGCCATGTTAAAATGGTCACCCATTCTAAAACTGTACAGCATCTTGTAGCGGACAAAATGCATGTTTTGCATGTCACAATCACAGTTTCTCGAATATATGGTAGTTAGCGTTTATATGTTATAAAACTCGTCAAATTTTGATATTCTGCTACCCTAAACCCTCCTTAACAACTATGAATGTTTGTTTCACCCCCGGGCCAACGGTAGCATTTCAGAGGATATTCATCTGGAGTAGGCCTACTGCTGGATACACTTGGGCCTCCGCAACACAGTGGGTTAACCCTAACCCGTTTTATGTTCAACGCTGATATTTCCGTTATTCTACTGCTACGTAACTCTGCTTTAACTGTTCAACATACCTGAGAAAATCTTTTACTCAGCCAGAATCTCCGACCCCCATCATCTTTAGTCTCGCTTTGATATTGTTTTCATTCTTATGAGCGAGGCACTACTGTCTCGTATTACACTTCGAGTGTTGTTAAGTCGAAAATAAACAGTGCACTTTTCCGGTCCTTAAAATAAAGCACTTTGCATGATTGATGAGGCATCGCTACATTGCAAGAAGCGGAAGAATCTCCTCGTATGGAAGTTTGTTTTGAACGAAGTGGAGAGTAAATAACCTTCAAACAAGGGGAAGTTCAACTCCTGATAATGTTAAACGACTAAGGTTTTTCACGTTGCAATGTATGGCAATCTTGACGGTAAGACCTCCTGATTTTCATTTTCGATTATTTTTAATCGATAGCTGTGCACGATTATCTGCTTCTGATTCAGATTACTGACAACTCTTAGAAAGAGAAATGGCATTCTATGAGAACGTTTTAGGTGATATCACGTCTTGCCTTTGGTTCGGAAGAACCAGAGGCCGATAAAGGCGCTGAAAATAGTGGATTTGTTTGTGTGGACTGTGATGGGCTCTCTGTGGACGAAAGAGTACTTATTGAAACAGCCTCGGGTTGGAACGTAGAAACACCATTACATAGTCTTACTATCGGTAGTATTTTATAAGCTGTGTTTCATCGCTGGTGAAAACGTCTGAACGGTCGCAAGAACATGTCTTGTGAAACATTCTTTGCAGGTCAAGGACGGTTGATCATTCATCTGAGTAACGATATGCCCCAGACGTTCAGTATTGGGAAAACCTTTTTTGGCATTTCCGTTTCTTGCCTCTGAATATTGCAGTTGAGCGAGGCCAATAGTGGATCCCTGTAACAAGCAGGCATGCTAACACAAAATTGAAAGAGCAGGTTCGGAACAGACTGGTGCCTTTGTAGTCGTTTGAATCGTTTGAAGGGATCTCCATCTCCAGGATTGATGCTGGTCAACACTTTGTTCGTTGATTGTATTGCTAGGTCTTTAATACCCACAAATGGCAACCACAGACTTATGACATATTACATTCCTTCGCTGTTTCTCCGATAAAGACGTGTCAAATTTCAAATAGTTAAAAGAGGAGACAAAAGCATTGTAGTAGGAATATATTAAATGCTAGACTTCAAGAGGTCAGTTTGGGGCTATAGTCAGGTCGAAGTGAAATCCTTCTATTTCAAGTTGATGAGAATTGCAGGTTTGTGGTCATTTTGGTTTCTACAGGGTGCCCGTAACCATTATGTTGCAATTCTTATTTAAGGTGCGAGAACCCTTAAGGCTAAAGTCATGATTTAGATACATGGTAATCGCTAGTAACTTCTCTTGTGCATTTATCAAAGGCTTCATTGGCATTTTTGCTAATATTTTACAAATCACACGAATGTGGCCTCACCGCTGGACGGTGTTATTAGATACCGTCTTATTTTGACAAATGGGAAAACGTATTAGAACTATGCAATAATTAAATAACGATAAGGTCGACTATTTCGGGGCTCGCACCCCCATCCCCATGAAACCATTAAAATATCGCAAATAAGAACCCTTTTCGTGATGCCACGATGACACCATCAACTACCCCCTTCTTTTCCCTGCGATTCATCAAAACTTGGATGGATCCGCGTGAGTGTAGTTTTAGGTCATTGCAAATGAATGAACTTTGAAATATAAATTCAGGTAAACGCGTAAATGATCTTATTGAGCGGACTTGCTATATGTTGTCATAGAAATGTAGCAATGATATCCAATATTTATAAGGGAAAAATTATTTACCAGTAAGCTTGATTTTATGCTGTTGAAGGTTGTCAAAAGATGTATATATTTTTGGTGAACATGATACACTAGTGTTGTCCGTGCCATTTTGAATTTTTAACCGCAGTACATTGATTGCCTTACGTCGCAGTTAATAGCCATGATGCTACCATCCCCCGCGCTGTTTTCCTTATATCACGAGTCTCGAAAATCTCTTCAAGCCCCATCTCCAATCTCTAGACGTTACGTGATTGGTGAACGACCCCAAAATGTCCGATTTCAACTTTGAGCTCCCGTAGCAAATTTGACTCACCACCGTTATGGTCGCTATGGCAACATGTGGCGGACAGATGGCTTTAGGAGTGGTTGAAAACTGACGCCTTTCAGATTTCTGATATTTAGAGCAGTGTGCGACATTGTCACAAACAGTGTGTCCACATTAGCCTTTCGCCCAAATCCATCTTTTCTCTTTCCAACTTCGGCAACACGTCACATCAATGTCTTGAACTCGTCGTACGTAGTTGTTCTTAGTCGATTAATCAGAATGATGCAAATAACTAAAAGTTTTGGTTCTCTGTCGGGACCGTTAGGGGAGAGTGTCAACCAAGAGACGGAGACCCTTTTCTACTGATTTTCACCAACACTCTTATTCGGACAAAAAACCCGAAATATTTTATTAAAATCAGGATAAGCAATTTTTGAGGGCCTTTGTTGAAATGTGACTTATGATCAAAGTATTATTATCAATTAATATTGAAATAAGGTATGACGTCGCAGTGGCTGCTTTGGTAGTCATTATCTGTTGCTAGAGTGCATCGTGCAGCAGCCTCACTAGAACCAGATCAAGCTAGTAAATATGGAGTAGAGATCAAGTATTTAAATTGTGATGCATGTCATGATGGACGCGGGGTCCCCTTTCCCCGCTCTTACAGTTTCTTTTCAAAAGAGCGGTCCTTAAGCTTTGTGTATGGTATGTTTGCTAACATGATAGGATGTTAGTTACCTACTCCATGCATGCAAACAGAGGTCATAACACTTGATGATCTCTGATCCAAACTAGAAACATTTCGACTTTCTCTCAAGGGTGTTTTTGAAGTCATTATGACCATGCAGTTCTTTCTAACAACACAGTCTGTAGCTACGACTCCATATCAATATTAACAATTGTTTAAGAGATGATCTCTTTTTAAAACATATATTGCTCCATTTCCTCAGACCGCACTATCTGTTTATGAATGAAGATCATTAAATTGTAAGTTTCACGAGAGTGCCTCGCATTTTCTGAAGCCTGAGAAAATCAACTACAGAAGTACGTCGTAAAAACCCTTTTTGAGGAAACCGGGTTTTTTTTCTAGATAGCAAGGGCAGCTCCACCATCAGAGACCTGTACCCAGAATATCGTATATAGGCCTACGACTCCACGAGCAACGTCCTTTCAATTCTAAAGGAGGCCTTACGACAACATTGTTTATTGTACTCAGTTCATCGAATCATGAATTGGGTTCTAATAGCAAGGTTTTGATAGGAATGTTTCTTTGTTTTAAAGGGTGTAGTTTCAAGTTTGTTCAAAATATTGTTTTTAAATTTATACGACTACATTCTGTGTCGACAATAAAAATACGGCGATAAAAAAATTTGCCAAATACGTTATTTTCCAAAATTACGTCACACTTTCACGTCACAAATATTTCATGTTTGCTCCAGACAGTGAAGGTACCAGCAGTTATAGATGGGCTAATTCTAAAAGTTTTACTATCGACTCTGAGTTGCGGGGGAGGATCCCAGTTTGAGAGGTCCGTGGAGAATTGAGGACTTCGTACGGTATTTCTAGTGAGCTATCAATCTGTTTAACTGTTTTGTTATCAAAGTTCTTTATACTACAATAACAACTTCCATCATTTTCTTCAATGTTTCGGAGATTCGATTGCTTACTTTAATTGTCTGACAGGAAAAACTACAGATTTTAAATCAGTATTTTCTATCTTAGGATACTTGATGCATATTTGCGTAGTAAGAAACAATAAACTGATATTAATTTGACCGAAGCAAGTAACAAACTTTACAGTTGTGGGTGGAGAGCTTGCGAGAATCTCTTAAGAAGAGTAGGGTATAGAATTGATGATGACATGCTAGTTATCAGAACGAGCAGCTCCACTTATACTCCGATAGGAATCAGAATCATGGCGCCGGCTATGAAGGAAAGAAAGTATACAAAAGCTTAAGATAACAGATGGGTGGAATTAAATTATTTTCCAAGCGACCGTAAGAGTGATGACAGCCGACTAGTTTTGATTGGTCTCTAATGGCTTGTAAAATTCTCAACTAACTTTTCTCAAGGCCTTGAGTTCTATCCTCACGGGGCACCAGCTTTTCCAAAGTTTTTACATGTAACCCTTGAAGTTGTAATTCTGTAGTAGCTTTTAAGTAAAAACAATTCGCACTTAAGTTTACAAACTGATTTTCATAAAATAAATTTTTAAAAATTTCTGCCTTCTATTTTTTTATGTGTCTGGTCTGCAACCATATACAGGGCGGTAGCAACAAAGGACCAAGGGCATGTGCTCCCCTTTTAACCAAAGTATTGTTAAGTATGAATTTACTGAATAGATTTTTGTCCATTTAGTCTATGGAGTCCGCCAGCCACCACCACTTTGAAAATATTTGCTACACCAGAAATTTTAAAACATAATCTGCGTTTTATATTCTCTGGCTACACGTAATTTCAAAAGTAGCAAAATCTCCCTTTGTTGGAACAAATCCACCCAATCCGACCTGACCCCCACCCCCACATGCGCCTTTGAGGCATACAGGCGTTCTGGATTTACCAGTTATTATTTGCAGTATAGTTAACTCTGTTGTTTGGTTTAAGCTGAATAAGGATTTGGCCATGGATTTAAAATCACTTCCAACGGAAATGCTTTGTCTGTCATGATGATTATGTGAGTGAC
The DNA here is from genome assembly GCA_010016065.2 of Carybdea cf. marsupialis auct. non (Linnaeus, 1758). Classification (NCBI taxonomy): domain Eukaryota; kingdom Metazoa; phylum Cnidaria; class Cubozoa; order Carybdeida; family Carybdeidae; genus Carybdea; species Carybdea cf. marsupialis auct. non (Linnaeus, 1758). The sequence goes on from JAAAKL020002106.1 coordinate 15,293, forward strand.
CTGGTGATGGTAAAGGAGTTGTAGACCAGTCTTGTTTTATTAATGTTTTAAACATAAATAGCTGAAGCAGAGATAATTTCCCCAGGAAATGGAGGATCCCTGACTTGGTTAGTTTCAAAAAGCCGGATATCTTGAAAGCGTGTTAGATTTTCATAGGCAGATCATTCAGGAGCTAAAAGCATCAATATTTTAGCTTCAAATTATTTCCGCACGAGGTACTATCAGTTCGCATTATTGTGCATGTGTGTCGTGGGTCTAATTGCCTTTGTTCTTAGGCTCCTGAAAAGCCTTGAACTCCGTAATAGAAGGGACTTAACAGGAGGTTTACACTTGCTGTAGCATAATCTGAGTTTTGGGACACCACACCACAGTTTTAAGCCTGGTTTGATATATTATAAACCGTCAGTGATCCTGACTTTACGATGCTTGCGATATACGAGAATACAGTTTTCAGTGATTGGCAGTCATCGGAGACCATCTTCGATGAACCAAAAAGCTGATGATCGCCGATGTGAAAATACAGATGAGAACATCAAGAGCGACCGTCGCGTGACCATGACTTTAGTAATATAAGGACCCTAAAGCGAGAAGGATTTCTTTTACTTCCCCCGGGATTGATATGCTTGGAGAGGTGGGTGAACTCACTGATCTACGTGTTTTTATACCCGAAATAAAACAACATTCCTCACCTTTGTAGACATCATATCACTAAAAAAAATTCAGCCAAACGCCTTTTATTTTGTTTATACTTTGAAACAGAAGTAAGAAATTGCAATTATGTCTTAATGGTTCTAGGCATTTTGGAATAGAGATGTCAGCAGTGCGAACTGGGTTTTTTTAACTGAAAGAACATAAATGGATTAACAATTCGTAAGTGATAAATTATCGTAAGTTTGAAAAGATACTAGAGAATTAAAGCAGTATGTCGCTAACGGGGTCTCGGGTTCCTAAAAACACTTTGAAAACAGCAAACACTACTAATAACAATATATACGGGTGAGGACATGCTGATTTTTTTTATAGATCAACGTGCAAAGTAGCATTAGTACTTAAAGATACTACTTCTTCCCTGTTGACAGGTATCAAAGATTTACGACCAAGAACTCTAAAAAGATATAAAAACCAGTTAGATGGTAAGTATAGACAGTTTCAAATTAAAGCGAAAATGTGATTTGGCCATAGTGATGATTTTATGACCATGTCGATGTATTTTATTTGTGTTCCTACCCCTGAACCCAGCAATTTATAAACAAGAAATAAATAACAGGCTCTTGAAAAAAGAATAGCCGTATGTAGCGCGTAGCATTTTTCATCTCGATGATAAGGATCTTAAATTAATATTGGCTTGGTGTCAGGGACTTAGGAACCGGGGGCACTGGGGGCACGTGCCCCTTCAAGATTTTGGAATAAGAAAAAAGTGCCCTTTTATCCACACTTAAACCAACACGTAGTAAATTGAAAAAGTGCCCTTTGACTGTTGTGCCCCCCACAAGTTTGATCTACTTGGTGGAGACGTCCCTGCTTGATGCTGCCTTCAGATGGTCAAAGTTTGATGCCCCAGGGCTCTACTGGTCGTTGCTCTACCCTTCTATTTTACGATCTGTTATTATATTAGTCAATTATAACGTTTTATTACCTCTTTCCATAATATGTGTCATTAGCTCAGCAACAAATATGTTTGACTTAGCAACAGATGTGATTTGTTTTGCAACAAATGCGATTGAGTCGCCAACGCACTCTAATACGTGGTATTGAGTTTAGTCTTTGTTTGGTCCATCCAAAGTAAGGAAATATGGTGGTTGTCCAGCTGCGAGCCGAGGAACAGGTAGTTTCGATGAGCAAGTGCAATAGGGAAGTAGAGAATAAAAGAAGCAGATGCCTGAACAAAAATTCAGTTACATGCAGTTAGCAAGGATATCTTAACTTCAATTTCGCACGTCTGTTTTTCTGTTAACTAATCAGGGTTAATTTTATCAGTATTACCATCTAAATATGTTTTGCAAAAAGGATTGCTTCTCAACTTGATGATTGTTATTCAAACATTCGCCGAACTATTTCATTTGTGCGCTGGTTTAGAATAATGGCAGCCTACTGGTAAGCAACCATATGGTAGGGCAGAGACTATCTTGCGCTAGGATTTTTGGTCATGACTTAGAATTAGCTACTATTTTGCCGCAAAACGAGGCTCTATATGAAGTAGAGACAGTTACAGTTAAGAGGTATCTGGTAAACGAAACCAATGTTTGTGCTCGTACGAAGTTATTAACGAAGTAATTTTAATACAGTTAATGTTATTATTTGATATTATAATACGTTTATTAGCCTTTAATGAAATGTAATGAGGGAGCCTCTTAATCGGTTCCTTTACGATGAAATTCGAAGCTATGGAAATCGGTTGGTTAATTTCGTCTTCAATCTGAATTTTTTAACTTAACGAAAGTCAACCTTATGTTGACCCCGTTTACCGTTTACGAAAGAAAGAAAGATAAAAAGAAAGAAAAGGAAGGAAGGAAGATAAAAAGAAAGAAAAGGAAGGAGGGAAGGAAAGAGATGCATTCATTTGACAAAATGAAATACTTTTATGAAGCATAAACTCCTTCTTTTCTGAACTCTTAGACGACGTACTCCCTTCCCGTGAAAAGACCCCTGGAAACACAACCCTGAATGAATTCTCAACTTTAGTGGAAATACATTTACCCACGATAGGAAGACTTCAAGTAGGAGAGAACTTCCCAAATACAAGAGACCATTAATAAACCTTTGGGAAATTTTGGCTGGCCGTATCACAAATATTATACGATTTCATGGTTCATTAACATTTACACAATGATCGTCATTAATCGACCGCGTGCAATGGTGGTGGTTGTTATGGGAATCCGGCATGATACACAACAAAGAGCTGCGTTGTTTATGGTCCGCACAATACAAATCCATTGTAACAACTGGACGTATGCTTTTAAACACTATTTCAGAAGAGACCTTCACATTGCAAACTGTAACTTAGAGCTTCATTTGATTTACGATATGCGTGGGAACATTGATGTCTGCGTATGTATTACATTTGCCTGACAAAGGTGTGACCTATAAACAAGCGTGGGCATCTCAGACAACGTTTTACATGTAGCATTTGTGAATGATTTCGAATTCAGAATATTCACTCGAATGACCAATATTCATCGATGTTTCTTTGATTACACGCAAAGAAGGTGTGTCGCTATCTCTTCTTTGCATTTTGAAAATAATCAATTTATAACCGATTTTAGAGAAAGCGGCAGCTGGTACGTAGTGGTAGCATACCCTCATCACGGAATGCCGATTTTAAAAGGTAGTTCCATCTTTACCTCCCCTTTCCTCAACCAAAATAAATTTTTACAAAGAGGCTATGTTCGCAAAATGCAAGTTAGCCCCTCTTTTTATCCACCTCGTGGTTCTTTCGTCAGGGTCATTTGGTTCGTCCCTCCTTGATTTCTTTCCAGCTTTCAGTTGTTACCCTTGAACCCGTCACCATTTCTTTATAGAGTGCATGTTTATGAAAGGATCGTCACCTCAAGTATATACATACTTACAATGCTATTTGCAATCATAAAATGAACATACCTCCTGCTATCTTTGTGATTCCTATAGAGCAAGAAAATGCAGCCTTACATTTAAATATGAAGCTTAAATATTAAAATAGCATATTTCAGAGTATTATAAGGGCGTTAAAACTGGGGTCAATTATAGGGAAAAGTAACAGGCAGTCGACAGGACGAAATTACGGGAGGAAATACTTGAAAGAGTTAAGAAATGTTCTTTTTTGTATATGAAACGTCGCCCTAGTGCGCCCTACTCGACCACTGTAGAAAGCGCATGTACATAGTTGACCGGTGTCACTACAAGAACCGAACTTGTTTACGTACGTAAGAACTAAAGATGCTTAAGATGTAGCGCTGGTTGATAATTCACGTTGTGAAAAGGGAGCTGTGAAAATAATACTCAAAAAGTTGGTATAGAACAATAAAACTGCACAAAGTAGCGAATTCGTGTTAGTAGTTTAGAAGCTTTTGTCATGTGACACTCCTTGGAGTATAAAATCGTCAAAATATGAAACTTTCTAATTTCACTACTTGGTGCAGTTTTAAAGATTCTGTCACTTTTCGGAGCCCTGAGTTGCATCTACCGGTGTAAATTGTTGATTTTTTACCTTTTATGAATATTCAGAAACCGTTTCTCGTAGAATGGCAGTAGTTCTACTCATTATCAGTATAACCATAGTAGGGATGTCGTGGTGCCCTAAACATATGACGGCGTTCACACACACTCATAGCGATCTGCGCAATCTAATTAACACATAACATAGTTCATTGCACGTGCCATGCATTTAAGACTTATCGTTAAGTCAAAATCGACAGCTGTTCCAGATCCTGATAAGATAGCATTTTCTCCCGTTTAGAAAGACTGTTTTCAATTTTTAACAAAAGGAAATGTATGGCAATGATGTTAAAAAGTACACTTTTTAGGAACCCTAACGATAGTACGAGACATAACAGAAAGAATAAACGTACTGTCGTTTCCCGAGGAACCCTAACGAATGATTAGCAGAAACGAGAAAGATTACTTGTAAGAGCTGATCAATATTTTTTAATTTGTTCAACTCTTTAGCGGATATGTATGAATACGCCTAGCAAACAGAACGTGCTTTTTGTGTACTTACTGGTCTTTCATCTCCTCCATACGACAAATGTTTAGTGGGTGAGTCATAGTTTGATACTCTGGTCTGTTGACATGTGATTCACCTCTCACTTTCTACAGTATATTTAAATCGGTCATTTATAAACATATTTTCCATCTCTTTCAGCATTATTTGATTCAATAGAAAGACAAGATTTGGATGCAGTTAAACGCATTATACAGCAACCAGATTGCAATATTAACGAGTAAGTGTTCCATTTATTTTTTCATTTAATTTTATGGTTCCGAATTATCAATTAGATCTATTTTAGTTTCCTTATTTCTGTCTACATCAAATCTGTGGTGTTTCCGTCTACACTGGGCCGAAAACTTTTGTTGGCGTTGAAAATTTTCAGCGGTAACAATTAAATTTATTTGCTGTTTTATTGTCCGAAAAGATAAATTGCGTATGAACCAGGAATAGCACTTTATCATTTTGTGAAGAATCGTCTTATCTGGTTTCGGATTAAATTTATTGAAATTCAGTGCAACTTTGCAACAGAGATTTGTAAACGCTAGCATGTTTCCACAGGGATAAAGACCCGTGGTCAAAATGACCTTGGTGTCACAGATTGAGCCGTTCCTTTGTCTAGTCGACAGAAAAGCCCCCATGATCATCACAGCCCGACGTCATGAACCCTAGGTTGCGAGGCCCTTTATTGTCGGCCTACCAACCCCAAAATTGATTTATAGAGATAAGAGGATATTTTTAGTTGAACTACTACCAAGGTTGATAAAAAGGTTAGGAATGTGACAACGAATGACAACTGTAGACTTTAAGAACTTGAAAGTGAAGGTTTAAATCAAGAGCAGGGTATTAACTTTATCTTTGTAGTAGTCCAGAGGGTACACATAGCCTCCTAGTTTAGCTTATGGGCAACCAATCTCACATTTACTTGATTTTGGTAGCCATGCTCTAAAGAGGGATGTTCTTTTATCTGCGTTTTAGTGTGAATGAATAAAATCGGTAAGTTGCTTGTAGCACGATTTCGTTTAAAGTCCAGGCTTCCTTAATTTAAGAAACTGCATGATGATGGTTTTTGTCTCCTCACCGGCGCTACTTCATTCTCGTACGCTCTGGGGTTTTTTGTAAGCGATATTATAAAAGCAACACGAGGCCTATAGCTTTCCAAAAACCGCCGAAGCAAATTTAAGCACGTGAAAGCAAATAAAAGGACGGAACATGAAAATAGGGGAAGAAAACCAAATTGGGAGAGGGAAGACCAACTAGTATCTGGCGGAAATATGTGGCAATAAGGGTCCAGTTTTCCATCGTTTTGATTGGTGATAAACTCGTTCCATTTCACTCTTATTGTTTACAAGATAGTAGCTTAGGAGTTTCTTAAATTTCCATTAATAATATATGACATGCATTCAGTAAGCTACTTATTTATTATGTGTACTGATTAAAATATATTGGCTATAGTGTAGAATCGGTTCCGTTATTATTTCTTATCATTAAAGTGTACATCAATCAAAGATAGCTATCGTCCATGTATAACCTTTAAAGAAAACAAATATTTGTTCTTTAACCTTGACTACAATTAAACATAAATAGTAGTCTGTCATTGGGCTTCACTGGTATTCAGTCATTGATGAATAGATAGCAGTCTTTGTTGCAGACCGTCCAACAGTTTACTGATATTGTATCATGCGGTGGAATTGTTGTCGTGTCCTTGAAACTATGAAGAAAGTACGTGTATATTAGATGGAAGTATAAAGCTATCATGTCTATACAATGTCTAGTGGTAGGCTTAAAACCGAAAAAAACAACTTTTCAACGCCCGTTTACAAAAACCAGGTTGATATATCAGGCATGACAGTTAACCCTGAGTTTTTAGTTATATACGCCCTTTTTGTTGCGACCTTGTGTATAAATTGGATAGGCATATATCTATTATACATTCAATATTTAATTGATCAGTTAATCAGTTAGCGATAAGAAACATACATCTAGGTGATGAAACAGTAAAAGTAATAAACTTGAAATTGTACGTGAAAGGAGTAGTAACTGAAACCATATTTCGTTTTTTATCAGTCGAATTCTGACTGTTCATTTACTATGCTCTTTCAATATGAAAAATATTGTTCTTCTACATGTTACTGTCAAGTTTTGGTCGTGCTTATTTTATATCAATGGTATCACACCAAGATATTACAAGAGTGGATATCTAGCAACGAGCACTCCTTAGGTTGTTTCGGTAACACAGGGTTTAGAGGTTCTGATGTTTTAATCCCCTGTTTTTTAAGAATTGGCAATTCCTGACGTCTTACGTGACACGTGGACACAAAAGGAAAACCGCTGTAAATGTTCTGTTGCTGAAAAAGATAAAGATTGAAGTGAAGAAGTAGATTATTTAGAATACGGAGTACGGGCCCTCCTATTTCTAATTTCTCGTGCCTAATTTTGAGTAACTGGTAGGTGGTAGGTATTTCCTACGTGCGGGTACTAACCACTGCTATAATGTAGTGTTCCATGCCGAATGACTACTGTATTTTACCACATCTATCACTTTCCCATGGTACTAGCTATGACTATGAACCTCGTCTTCTTTTATTTTAGCTTAAACACAGACCATTTCACGCCACTTGACGTTGCCTTGATGAACGGCGAAAGGGAAATATCTCAACTCCTCATGCTACATGGGGCAATCGAGAATCCCGCACGTAAGTATATTTTGTTGTCGACTGATGTTTGTCATATTATCAGTGTGAATAAGTGTGCAGTTCTCCACCGCTTAGTTATGCAGTTTACATCAGTGGCATTTGTTTACTCAAGCCTTTCGTGAGTGAGGTCCCAATTTTGCACATAATAACATAGATGGTTCTTTTTGTTAATGCGCGCGAGGTCGTTCAGAATACGTCACAACAACGTAAGGTAGTGTAACGTTAGAAGTTCGCCATCCATATTGGTCTCAGTAGGATTATGAAAAATTCACATACAGGTCTTGCGCTTCGTAGCCTGCTGTTTGTTTACAATGATCACAGGCTGTGCCGTTAAGAAGCTTTAAATGTTTACTGCTCCAGATTAGAATAAATGGGGGATAAGAAAGGTCCGTTGGGTGTCATGCAAGCAACAATGGAGTTCCGGAAGCCTGTAAGAAAAGCATGAGGATCAGTTGCTGAAAAATGCTGTGCCGCCCCTTCACAGTGCTAAAAATAGCTTGAGATAATGATGAACAGTAGTTGAATGTGATTTATCCTGGGAAACACTTTTCAATATGCTGTAAAGAGGAACTGTAGATAAAAGTAATTTACTAAGTTTGAAGCTTAAAGGTGACAGAAGAGAGGAACGACGAGTATTTTAACTTTATGACAAGTATAAATTGGGAACGCGTAAAATGCTAGCGTAGTTAGAGATGTACTTTGCTAGAATAGTTAGAGATATACTTTCCTAGAATAGTTAGAGATGTAATTTGCTAGAAAGATTTTTTAACCATAGATGTACTTTCGTAGAATCAAGTTAGGGTTAGGGGTTAGGGTAGTAGTATCTACTCTCACATAGGGATTCTAGCAAGGTTCATCTTGGCAAGAATATTTCTATAATAGTATAACTTGGCAATTCTAGCAAAGTACATCTCTAAAATTCTAGCACTTTATAGCGCCCCGTATAAGTTACCTCACTGTGGGGCAATCAGGAACAAATCAACACTCTTCAGAATTCGATGCCCATCCTTTCGAGGCTGCCGGTTTAAATGACTGGTCGTCAATCAATACCATTACAATATCAAATGTGACATCTGCAAGCAAACGCTTTTTTTTTAGCTTAATAACCATCTGACAGTCTATTTACGTGGAGTCTGACATACCACGTTCTGGCGATGTAAGCCTACGTGGCGTCCTCACTTTTATTAGTGCAACCGAGACATAACAGTGGAATAAAATTATCTGATTCAACAGTACACAGTGCTCTTGTTCCCGCACGAAAACAAAACATGACCCGAAAAATAAACTTTCAGTGTATATTTAAGTGTGTTGTATTATTCGTTATCTTCGTCGTTTCACCGTCATATTTATGTTAACCTTGTGGTTCCTATTGAACTGCGAACTCGAGAAACGTGGAGGAATAGAGAAATAATGTAGAGCTTCTAAGGAAGAGTTACTGGAGTAGATTATAACCACTGTTAATGTCTAAAACAACTCTGATGACGTTAACCACAAATTGGAAATAGAAATACAACATACAGGGGAATGGTTAAATAACGACATTAACAAGTCTTTTGTTGTGTTACGGACAGATAAGTGAAGGTTAGTTATGATATAAAAATATTTTTCTTAAAGAACGCCGCTTTCCATTAAGTAGAGCAGGTAAGAAACAACAAAAAATTTGAACGATTATCTCTATCTCCAACACGCTTTCCTATTTAGCCAATTCAACTTCGGAAGACCCTACTCATTTCTGATTTCTGTTTTGTTCTTTTCATGCTATCTTAAGGTTCTTGCATTGCCGAAGCAAATTATTGATAACTATGTTTATAATCTATTTTATAGTGGTCCGCCCGGATATTCGAGCAAGGCATTTGGAGCAGCTGATCGAGAAAGCAGATAGTAAAGTCAATGACTACACAGCAGCAATTGTAAATGCAATCGCTGATGTTAAGGTAGGTCAGCTATACGAATGCATGAGTTTCTCAGGCATACTGATGAGAACAACTTTCATTAGTGAACCTCCAATGGCTTGGGGAATTTCTTAGTCACGAAAGACTAAGAAATACATTATCTAAGAGCTGTAGCCTGCAAAGTTGAAAAGCAAATAAGTGAAGCGCGAGTCCGAATCCAGTATCTTAAAGTCAAACCGATTATTTTTTTATTTGCAAAAATGACTTCAAATAGTGTTCATGGCTGCATGTAAATGTTTACGTATTTATAGACGTATAATGTACATTATACTAATAAGCGATGGTAATAAAGAAGAGGTAAGTTACCTTAGTTACCTCAACATCCATGTTTTGCAAGGGTAATCATCTAGTCGCCATTATGTGAGATCCGAGGTGACTTATATGACCTACGTTTACTCTATTCACAGTGATTATTTGTATGACCCCACATGGCTATTTAGAGCAACGCTATCTCTAGTTTATTTCTACTTTATAGTATGTATTCATGAATTTTTCTTTAACATACATAATTACATATACTTCTTTGTTTGTGTATGTATCTGTCTTATTTGCATATATCGTGGCACTAATGTAAATAAATCTAATCTTGATGTCATTATCATAATGAAATTCTTTGGAAAGGGAACGTCCTGAATGATACCGTGAAATCTTTATTGGAAAACTTGTTTATATAAAGTGACCAGAGCCCCAAGCGTTAATTTTAATTCCAATGAGAAACTATGACAGAATTTATTAAATGTATGGCTAATTTGCAGGAATAATAATCGCGCTCGCGTAATAATATTACATGTACAGCTGAAAATGCTATATCATTTACTTTTACCCCTGTCGTTCCCCTCGCTTTCCATTTTCTTTCTTGCAGTTGTGAAACATGTGTTTTAGATTGCGAGTCTATGAAAGTGTATCTGTCTCTCGGTCGACGTGCATTAAGTTTGAGCACGATAATGTATACTAAGACACTCCTATGTGGTGCATTTATCCCTAACGTCGGTTTGGAATGGCCTCGGATAATGGATGTGGTAACCAAAACTACAACTAATACCGTTTTCAGTGCTGTGTTGCACTCCCTTTGTGGTTCCTGTGATTACAATAAAACTAAAGCCAATTTAAGGCATAGGTTTGGTGGTCGAAACATTACAGCTTCGTGGGTCGAGTTGTGATGAGCTTTGGGAAGGATGGTGTACGGTCGCCAAATTATTAACTAGCCACAATCAGATATTGCATAATTCACTGCTCGCCAAAATATTGTAATGTTAGGGATGTTAACCGCGTGATTCCCTAATTATTTTACACTGATTGTATACTTCAATCAAATTCATTGTCTCACGCAATAAGCTTCAGTACTTAAGAATTAAAATCAGTCGTTATGTGTGAGCATTACTAGTTAAGAGGGACGAAGAGAAGGAAGCAGTGCTCATGCAAAATCGTTTAAGATTCCTATGGTAAGTTATTAATTGCAGCGCTTTCATTTAGAAGAGAATGGACCTGTTAGATCACTACATAAATACCGAAGACCGAGTCGGTTGGGTGTTCGCTATTGCTGTTGGACAAAATTTTGAGGAGTAGTGTCACTTTGCTGGAACGAGAACGAGTGCCAACGGAAGGCGACTAGGAAACTTATTTCGGTTGCGGTGAGGCTGCATGAAACATTACACACGGGCAGAAATCATTTGGTAGAAGAGATCATGGTATTGTACTATTGTTACATTATAGGAATTCCCACATAGTGAGGGAGGAAAACTAAGAATGCGTCTCGGTTTTCACAGACCCCTAATTACGGCAGGTTTCCGTTGCGGCACCTTGATATAAAGAACACTCACTTTATTCGATAGTGCAGTCTATTCATGACTTGGTATCAAGTTTGTTGTAATTTTATTTCCTTAAGATGACACAGAGGGGATGAGGTTTCTAATCAATAATAGGACCATATGTTTGATGCGTGATAAGGGTTGGTATTGTGTGCATTGCTCATGATAGGATATCCGTTGCGGAAGAGTTTACGTCTAATTGATAAAATAGATACCAGTGCAACAAATTGTAACATAGTGACACAACGGAGCACCTCTCGTAGGGACAGGTTATAAACTTTAATTCGGTTTTAGTGTTCGGTTTCAGTTTGTTTTTATGGTCCTGTAGAGCCATAGTTGCACCTCTCAAGCGTATTTACAGTTTGTGAGTATTGTTTTGGGTATTCCGTCTGTTTAATCACCTTTAAGCCCGATGTTTACGTTTGCGCAGCATCACTGTAGGAAAGTCTAATAGTATTTGACTAGTTTGCATCATTTTATTTCAAGCAATATAATGTTTTGATTACTAATAATCATATAATCTTAGCATCGATGAACAAAAAGACTAGATGATACAACTATCACCGTGGTTGGGAAACCACTTATGGTTTCTTCAGCATACTAGATGATTTGTTTACGTCCATTTCACTGGTCCTTTCTCTATGATTCCAAGGCACGTGTCTTCCATTATTGAAAGGCGAATGCTGAAGTACTTATTAGCTAAGAAGACGTTTCCCAATCTTAAGATTATTAGGTTAATGGAATCGCGAGTTTATATTGATCTATTGTAGTGGATTTGCTACGTATTCAAGGGTTGTTTGTTCGGAGGCAAAGTAAACTTTGACTTTACCAAATTTCCACATAATTCCATGAATGGTAACTTGAAAGAACCCTCTGTTCCGAATTTGGCTATTCGGCTTGCCCGGAACCCGTGGAAAGGAAGAGCATATGACAAAAAGAAAAACTGAATCTAACGTCTTCGATATAATTTGTCCTCGTATCGTTTGGAGAATGCGGTCCGTTTACATTTTCAGTATCATTTTCTCCGTTTGTATTCAGTATTAAGGTAAAGAATTCCTTCAGACTAGGTTATATCGCAATCACCGGTTCTATTGGACTGTATAATAATCAGGTTGGCTGGTT
>JAAAKL020002107.1:0-27551 GCA_010016065.2 Carybdea cf. marsupialis auct. non (Linnaeus, 1758)
TCCCCCTGCCTTCCAACGCTGTCTGCCATGCATTCAACTTTGCTTGTAGGGCTCCGGCACTCTCTGCAACCAACACCCCATCATCCGCATACAAGATGTTCCACGGTGGCTCCTCCTTCACTTCCTTGTATCTCTTGTAAACATCCTGTTAAAATAAGGAAAAATTATTTTCAATGAGAGTATCATCACAAAAGCCATTAAGGTAGAAACCAGAAGACCCAACTACCCATTCATAGAGTGTAATCCCATTTAAAGAATCTCAACTAGCAAAAGGAATATATATCCCCTTCCAAAAGACTGTAGCTTCCTAATTACACTTGTGAACTTTATTTCTAGGAGGGCATTAACTTTGTTTCTGGAGAGTATGAAATTTAACAATTTTAATTCGTCATTGATGACTATGACAAAATTTAGTTGTAAACACATTTTTCAAGATAGCCCAAAATCATCAAAGGTATTTCATGTACATTTGGGTAAAATGTAAAGCTCTATCTTCATAGTGATTGTAATAGGCGGATTCCAAAGGTCATGAGCAAAAGGCAAAAGAGGGTCTTAAACCGCTATGCTAAATTTTAACTGAATATTCTTATTATTTTGACAAAGCCTTTGGGTTAGGGGTTGCCAGTCGCATTCTGCGGGGGAGGGGTGATGTTCCAAAATATGGCACTGGCAGAGAGAATGTACTCTTTAGAACGGAAAGTTATCTAGACAGTAGACGTTGATTAATGCAAGAAGGCGGTTAAAATTTTGATGGTAGGGAAGGGATATCTCAAAATGGAACACCACAAGCCTGATCGTAAAAAATTCACAGACTAGAAGTAATTGTAGCATTGCCAATGAAGATCAGATCTTCAACAGATCTACAGTCACTTGCTTTCTAATGATTCTTCTTGAAAAGAAATCTTGAATAATATCTTAGAATCATAATATTTGAAGGTCAACAATACCGGCAATAGTTAACAATTTGTTTACAACCCAAAAAAATCATCCAAATTTACAAAGAACATTTTGCGAAAGAGATAACTCTTTTCTTCTGTAAATTTGCCATCCCAGAGAATTTAACCAGTACTTAGGCTCGAATAATGTGTCGTGGGAAATAAAACAATATGAGGTCTCCTTTGCCAAGGAAACGACAGTCATTTACCATAAAACATGACAAATAAAGCAAATAGACAGATGGAACATACGTTTCAGGTTAGTTATTGCAAATTTAGGGTGAGGTATGCGCTGAGGCTTCGGAAGTGGTGCATATGTGGCTGAAAGGGCTCTGGCTAAGGACATACTATTAAATATTACATTGCTAGTAAGATAGAAAATTTGAGAGAAACAGAACACATCGATTAGAGTTTCATGATATTTGAAAAATACACATTTTTCAATATCATAAAGACCTTTTTGGCCTTCAGCCTGGATGTTTCTCACTATTTTGTCTACTTGAGGTCTCGAATGTTTCTAAGATTGTCTCTAAATTTGACATTCCTTTGGTTTTTCAAACATCTGTTTCCATTATCATAAAATGACGTTATTGCCTGTCATACTTTTGCCTTGTGCTTCCTGTTTTAAAAAGAGAATATTCTAAAAATGCGAACTTCCTTTGTCGTTGTGCATAAAAGGAAAACAAATAATGTCGAGTATAACTTTGACCTGCAAGGTTCAGCCTGCCCGTAGGTTTTATAAGTTTATTATTTCTGCTTGATTTAAACCTCATGTTTCTAACATAGATGTGTTATGCATAAGAAATCGACGAGATTTACAAAAATTGTCAATGTTTCACAGTATTGTAAAATTCTAGCAGAATCAGCAAACTATTCATAGCAGATACGTTTCTATTTACTCTCTCATCACCTGTCTCATATTTTGAAAACACAGCAACATTTGGTAGCTACAATACTGGTATCAAATATGCTACGGAACATTTCTACCATTCTTCATTGAACTCTCTGTATAGTGTTGAATGCATTTCTTGCAACACTATTAAACTATACACATTTCCAGCTCCCTGTGTATTGTAGAGCACATGTTTGGTAGAAACTATGCTAACGATCGATGCTTGATCACGGTGGATTGACTACTTGTTAGGGATCTTGACTCATCTAGTATCAGCGCATTGGACTACATATCTGATATGTATTACGTGATACATCTTATGGTTACAAGAACAGGATTAGCTAAAGTTAAAGTAATTGTGATCATACATATGCGTTCTTATCTTATTAACCTGCAGTTGATATACGGTGGTTCAGCTGTAATGTTGAGCTGTATTGTAAACTTGATTCGTTGTCGAAGGTAATTTGCTCGGGGTAAGAGACGAGTAGATCAAGGTCGCTTCATTGTTGATTTTTACCCATACACGATGTCTATTTTGAGGAAATATGAAGGTATGCTACAAATTGAGAGTATCAATTATGGAGGCAGCGTTTGATTTCAACTTCAAGTCGAAAGAAATGGAATCGAAAAAAATAGAAAAGGTAGGCTATTAAATTTCCTCAAAATTTGTTTGTTTATTCCACTTTTCTAAGTACAAGTTATGTTTTAGTGGTTCATCTTCCAGCCTGTGATAACTGCTAAAATACAGTTTCTAAGGGCTTCCTAAATTAGCACTACATAATTCATTACACAGTTTCTGATGAAGAGGGTGTTAGGGGAGTGTGCTGACCTACATTTTCAGCAATCTGTAAGTTTACCCGGCAGCATAGTATCTCAGATAAAAGTTCGACGTGTTTTGCTATGTATTGAAGCGTGTTTAATTAAAGTAGAAGCACGCTATTGCCAATCAAACTGAAACAGGACTGGGAGCTGTCTGAATTTGTTTATCAATCAAAATATAAGAATAAAGTGGCTAGAATAATCAAATAAGATTTCTAGAAGATTTCTAGAAGGAAACTTTTAAAAGTTTTCATGATCACTGTCAGTGGTGTCCACTTTTATGGATAAAAGCTCTAAATACGATATTGTTCGTTACAATGGAGAAATGTGGATGTCTATATCAAATACTGAGAGCAGAGAGAGAAAGAGATAGAGAGATACCAGTGATAACGCCGATCTTTCCTGCCTCACAAGATAGCTGTTAGCGAGCTGACTAGTTAGTGGAAACATATCACGTTTCTTCCCCAACTAAAATCCAGAAGTTCTTGATGATTAGTGATTTTTATTTAGTCTCCAATTATGAATAAAGTTTGGCAGAAATAATTTCATCATGCGTAGTTGGTCCCCTTCTTGACCGGTCTTCTTTCTAGCAAGTATTTCTCCACATGCTTTTCATTCCATTTCTTTCTTTCTTTCCGAAAAGTCATCCTAGCATTAAGTAGGGCTGCAACACTTATCGACATCGAGGAAATTGCTGATACCATATATATTCTTCTTTCCATGAAATTTCTTGTTGTACATTGAGAAACGTTTCACTATGTTATCAATCAGATTTTCTGTCAACATGGTTTCTTATTCCTGTTCCACTTCATGCCATGTATTAAATTGCAGCTTTTGATTTTTGTTGAGTGGCACTTGAATTTGTTGCTTAATATGCACCTGGCAGTAATCTGGGCTGGAAACGGAAAGCACATCATATTTAAGCAGACGTTAGAATTGGATGTCACCCAACAGTATCACCAAAGATGAAATAGACTACATATTGACAGGCAAACCACAGATCTTTAAAGGTGTCTCCGTCCTCAACAGTTTTAACACTGGCAGCGACCATCGTCTGCTGAGAGCATCACTACGGGCAAGGCTAACAGAATATGTGAGAAAGCTGAATCCTGATATCTTAAGGGAAAAACCAATGCAATTCCAGCTACTGCTGAGCAACAGCTTTGCAGCTCTTGCAGAAGACCACATAGATTTAGAGCTCAACTCTTTTTCTGATAAGGATATAAGAAAGTTAAATGAAGAAGAGCAACTTAAAGCTGTCAAGGAGCATTAGAAGGTGCGACGAATCCTACTGTGACCTACATAGATCAAGACGACAAGGAGACAATCAATTCTCTGCTAAAGCTTGTAACACTCTATCAACCCCACTGCTCCCCCCAATCATGCCTTCAGAAACCCGATCAAGCATAAATCCCCTCAAGAGAGACAAAGCACCTTGTACGGATAGTACAAGGTCGAACATTCTTCAGGATTGTTGAGAACCAATAGTGACAATGCTCACTAGACTTTTCAATGTATGTCTCAAGGAAGGTCATGTCCCAATAAGCTGGAAGAGTGCCACTGTAATCTTGCTACATAAAAAGGGTGACAAGAAATATCTAAAGAACTACCGTCCTATCAGCCTACTGCCCATAATTTATAAGCTGTTTTCTTAAGTCATGTTGAAGAGGATGCTACACACTTTGAACTCCCACCAACCAAGGGAGCAGGAAGGGTTCAGGTCTGGATTCTCTACTACAGATCACATCACACTCTTTATATCACTGGACAATCAGGAAGTGAACCCCACTTACGTTCAGCTAATCAAGGATCTGCATAATTGGACAACACTGACCCTGAGATTGCAGAAGAAAGCAATGAAGTCAGGATGGAGAGAGGCGTGAGGCAAGGTGGTAATATCTCACCAAGGTTACACACCACACATCACACCAGCAGAACACAAGGGGATGCTCTCTAATCTTCACGTCGCAAGTCGCCCTCTACATACACCTTGGCAAAACCAAGGTGATGTTCGATAAACATGCTACACCAGCACCAGTTATTGCTGACGGCAAAATGATAGAAGAGGTGGACAGATATGTCTACCTTGGCAAACTGATAGAGAAAGATAGCGACCTTATCCCAGAAATTAAGCGAAGAATAGGTATTGGTTAGGCAGCTTTTGGGAGATCGGATAATATCACGAGAAGTAGAAAGACATAAATGAGCATGACGAGAAACCTCTTCAATGAGCTGCTTCTGCCAGTGATGACATATGAACAACTCAATTATTGACTTACTTAGTGTGGCTCAACGTAAAATGGAAAGGGTCATGCTAGGACAGAAAACCAACCCCTGCAAACGCCAACAGACCCTATTAAATGGCATTTTCCAAACAGTTCAGAGCAGCAAACACCGATGGGAAGTCCATATTTCACGCCTCCCAGATAACAGATGGATCCTCAGGGCAACGGACAGTATCCCACTGGAATGGCCAAGACCACAAGGGCGACCAATTATTAGATGAAGGAATGACTTCACCCGATGCGTGGGCCCTGCATGGCGATATTTGGTTAGAAAGAGACGCCCGTGGAAAGATTTCAGGGAGGGGTTCCACCATGGAGGAGATAGTAAAGAGTTCCTGGCATTGTGGCAGCTGCTCAAAGTTACTGCTTCCCTAACTTCCATGTCCTTTGATGGTAGATAATTGCCATGTCTTGAGTCGTAGTCTTTTTCTGAGCTACATTTTTCGAGAGATACTTCTCCCATCTTCAGGCTGTTGGACTTTGAACTGTTTTGCTGATTTATGTTGTTCGATTGCGGACTCCCGAGGAAGAAGGGATCAAACTTGTTGGTAGTGCTGGTAGCCAGATTTTGGGTAGGTTTTGGTGTTGCAGTGAATGAAAGAGTTTCTTCAATCTTTCTGGTTGTTGTATTGACTTCTCTGTCTAGTATCTCGCTATTTCCCCAATCATAGGGGTTGTAATTTTCCTGTGTTCTGCGATCTCGTGACTCTTTACTTCTCCTCTTCCGAATGCTTTCTTGTGTTCTTTTTACCTCTTGACGTAATTAACGTTTGGACTCATATGTTGCTGGACAGCCTTTGCATCTTAGTTTATAGACGATATTGTTGGTATCTTCTGCTGGTAGAGAGTCCTTGGGTTTTGATAGTGTCTTGCGTAAGGTGGAGGCTGTGAAGGCCATGTCCTTCTGTACTTTCGATTCAAGATGCGTACGTAAAGGTCTTCACTACTTTCAAGGTTTTCCTATTACTTGAGCTGATACAAGTATATAGAAACCAGTTGAATGTTGTATTATTTCCCTCAATCTGACGCAGTCTCACTTTTGGTGATTCAGGTTCTATACGTTTTAGTAGAACCTGAGCTTGGTGTATGTCCTTAGTGAGTAATGTTTTGTGATCAGCAGATCCCAGATTACGCATCTTCCGCTTAGATTAACCAGCAGTATTCTATTAACCTGTTCCACATCCTGTTTTTTAGTCAGCTATTAATCCCATACCTCTTTAGGGTACAATTTCTGTTTGGCAATAGTATTATAAACAAAAGTGATGACATAAAACTCATGTTTCTTCAAAGTTGCTTAAAACCATTACTTGGCTTAGTAGTTTTCTTTAACAATACTAGAGAGATTGTTGCTCGTAAAGAGAAAAAAGCTGTGTTAAAACACGTTTCACAACTGCTGGCAAGTAAGCTCGATATAGGTCCTAAATTTTCATAGATGAATAACGTTTCATCAACTTTTTTTAAAGGGATAATTAATAACCTTATACATAGTTACAATAATATCAACTACACAGTTGCTAATTCACTCAAAAACCTCGTTTAAGATATAATTTTCAACTATTGCAAAGGTAATTCAACATTGGTCGCAATAATGTTACATAAAAATAGTTTTTTTATAATGCTTTTCTTTAAAGAGTGAATAAAAGAATCATGAGTAGTACCAATAGTTAGCTCGGCAGTTTTGTGTTATAGTCTCAACAAAACGTTTCCTCGTAAATAGGGAAATGGTTGAAGGCTTTTTTATACATAGCTTTAGCTTTCTTACCCTACATTACCGGATGGGGCTAATTGCCGGGATCGAAATCGTTAGCTTTCGTAGACAGTGTAGAAAATTGTCAGATTTTAATCTGATTTTCGTCAAGAAAACCATGTTTCATTTGAAGTATACCTTATGCTATTGCTTGAAACGTTTCGGTTTGACAATAACGTTCCGCTGTATAAAATATATAAACAATTAAGTTTTGAAGTTTAGCTTTGCCTCCAAAGTTGTTGACCTCGTCCATTATTGCGCAGATGAAGTAAATACAAATTCCAGTTTTGATGTTCTCAAAAGCCTTAGCAAGGAAAATAGAACCTCCACTAAAAGCAACTTCCTCTCGATGGTCAATCATTTCAAGAACAACGATTGATTTACAATGCGTTTATCTTTGGCGGGGATGGGGTTGGGTTGGGTTGTGATCTTCTCTACAATTGATTCGTTGACAGTGTTTGATGTTCTTGAGAGCTTGACTCCCCCTCCCCCCAAGGAGAGAATACATGGAAGTTTTGTGAAGTCTTACTGTTTATCAAGGGGGAAAATGACCATTATTAGGTACACAATTAATCATCCCATGTTCGTGAAATTGTATGTAAAGTAGAATCTGTTGTAAGCAAAGATTCTATTGAATTTGGAAACATGAACACTATCACGTAGTAATATTAACTTGAATGCTATAAAGAGGGTTAAAAATTACTTTAGAGACTGCCTAAGTGATATTATTTAACATTGTAGCATCATGGTGTCTTCATTTGGAAGACTTTGAGTCCATAACTCTTAAAATTCTTTAACCTGACGATTTTCTTCTAGGGAAACGAAGCTAAATTGCTAGCAGCTCATATTTTTAAGCAATGTCAAATTAGAGTGGCTGCCATCGTGCTTATATGTGATCGTTGTCAAAGCAACGAATGCAGTATTGGGAGAAGAAAGAACAATTGGCACATACTTGAAAACAGAAAAAAAGAGCGGAAAGTAATAAAATTGTACTGAGAGTGAAAAATACGCTGTAGGAAATGGCAGCGATGCGGAAATGCTCTCCAAACAGAAAGACACCTTCTATCTTGTGATACTCGGTATACAGTTGAGTAATGTCGGAGATGAATGATGTCACTGCGTAAGCCCGGGGCAAAACTCATAAAACCTTCTGAGGTAAACAATATTCCTGCGACAGCGTTTAACTTGTGGTATCCGTAGATCAAAACAATATTGTTGTGAGGATTGTTTACTTAATCCAACAATCTATAAATTCTAAATCACCCGTGATTTTGGTATTCATAAGAAGAGATTATTAGTAGACGATTTCGCGAGTGTTATGAATTGGTTTCGCAAAACCATGCTCCTAAAATATCTTTCTTATGTTTAGTGAAAGCATCTGTTTATAAAATGAACACCATTCGCAGCTATTATCTGTCCAATTAATTTATGAATACTGTTAGTACAACGACATTTAGCCATGTTGATTGCAGTGAAATGGAACAGATCTGTTTCCTTACAATGCTATCATCGTAACCTGCTACCTAAGACAGTGTTTCTAGTTCCCAATTTTAATTAGCGGTGCGATGTCAATAAATTCAATATGTATAGATGCTATTTATTGATCTCCTAAATATTTAATTCCAGAAAGCCGCCTCTTGGTTTTTGCCTAATGGCGATGTCAATGGAAAAACTCAGCATGGCTGTAAACATCAATACCATCATCATCTGACAAGAGCTGGTATCTGAGGTAATTTTTATTACGTACGTATCGGTCAATGCACTTAATTAACATTGCATTTTATTTTATTCATAGTAATTGAACACTTTTAGCTTGTACTCTGCTCCAATTCTTTCGCATTGATGTAAGTAACATGGGCAGAAAATACAATGGATAATTGCCTCTCACTGATAAAAATAAAATCGAATGCCCATTACCAGAATGTCGAAAGGCAAAGTTAGCAGAAATTAAAACTTCATTCCTATCCATTGCTGGCCAAGTGAAATACGTTGCTTAAAATCTTACTTTTTAAGTCAATCTTACTCAAGGCAAAACTGTGAATTTACACTGCTTCGTACGTGATGAGATATTCTTTTAAATAAATACAAATACAAGTATCATCCTCATTCCCTACTAATTGATATAGTAAATAGTCATTACCTCCTACATGATGTAGCACTAATTACAGGATCAGAGTGACGTAATCTTTAATTAGATGTTGTTGTAAACTACTGACAAAACGCAATTGGCGCAAAGTAGTTGCACGCTCGTAAACAAAATGTACATTGGGTAACTGTTCCTTTGCTTTAAAGGTAGTTTTAACGAATGAAATAATACGATAGAAAATAATTAAGAAAATGCTGGAAAAACCTAGCTAAACTCCAAAATGGGGATGTTAAATGTACCGAAAAACCAAACCGGGAGTTAGGACACAGAAGGACGGTAGAGGGGTAGGAATAATCATCTCGAATTCCCATTGGATGGCTTTAGCATTAGATAATTAATGGACGAAAAGTAATACCAGTTCTCCTCGGTATGCTAGTAATCTTGGGTAGATCAGAATAAACCTAAGGGAGCTCATCAAACGTTTCAAAGTGCAACGAAAACTTGACTTGACTTGGGTTAAATCGAATGAAATGAAATGCAAGGAAAATTAATCAGTCGGCGAAACAGATTTTTTATTTAAACTCAGTATGGAATTGATCATAATTGCATCGTGAATTAATGAAAACGAAATATTTTAGTTATAAAGCATCTTATATTCTATAAATGTCAAAAGTCAGATGTAAGATGTAAGATGTCGAAACCTATGTAAGAAAAGGACATGTCACAAATAGGTGTAATCAACTACAAAGACGCATGAGCTATGTAAACATAAAGCAGCTAATTAAAAGGTATGCCCAAGTCTTCCGCTTAATATTGTTTTACAATTTCCCTGGTGTAACATTATTCAATCCCATCAGATATAGTTTGATATTTGATCACCTGCATGTTTTATTTAATCAGATGACCCTCTAAGGAGCAGTCAAGTAAATTTGTAATAATATATTGTGCTCTAGTAAATCTGGTGTATATATACAAATGCAAGTTCATAAGTGAATTAATTACAGACAAGGCAGTGTTAAATTTGTGTCGCCTTAGACAATCTTGATTACAGTACGTCGAGCACAACTGTTAAGGTTTTTCCACTGGGCAGACATTAGTAGCTTCCGGTCATCAACTGCATAAAGCCATAACCTGATCTGAGCTTAATGGAACAACATCTATCACGAAGGAGATTTTTTAATAACTACCAATCAACTTTGTAAAGATCCTAACAGTGGTACGTTTGTAGACAAGTCCAAGCAAAGACGAGGTGAAACACTTGTTTCAAAATAATCATTTTCATTTTGCCCTTTTCGAATTCTTTCTCCCTTATATTTTTAAGGGTAATAGATTCAGACCTGAAATTTTCTAACCTATCCTACTTTCTATCTAAATTTAAATAAACAAGAAATCTTTTAAATAAGCATTATCAAGGGTTCTTTCATAACTTTTATCGAAGGGCGTTGATCGTGCATTATGTTACGACTTTAATTGATTTAGATCAAGATCTCAAAGGTACCCGAAGTATCAGTTGTAAATATGTAGGCATTTGTTAATGTTATGTTTCCACACTTTTAATTCATCAAATGGTTCTTGAAAATAAGGAAAACTCAAGTTTATTCTGAACTTTGGCGTGATTGACAGTATTGCAACACTTCTTATAGGAAATGACATCATACCATAAATTCATGTCATCATAGCAAAGGTTTATGACGTCATAATACAGTTTTATGACGTCATGACATTTCTTCACTTTATTCTCATAACTAATTACTTTCAGCATATTAAGTGACAAAATAGTGTTAAAAAATATCATCCTTATTCAAGGTTTGATACTCGTAAATTACTGGGGTATGCAGATGCGCATTATAGCGTAGAACCACAAGCAAATTAGATAGGGTGGGTTTTGAACATGTTAACCTTCCTCATGGCTTGATGTGATAATTTTTATTATTTGGATTCCGATACTTTAAAGCATTGTAGCATTTCAACCCTTTCCGGGGACGTTTCACCAACCATGTTTAGGAACTGCACATGACATTTCTCAAATATGAGCAACCTTTTTTAAGAAGTCTGATATGTGATGTCACCTGGCAACTAATACCACATATTTCTTAAGAGTGAAGAATTTGTTTATATTTTCACATGTCTATAATATATTACTTTGCACGAGTGTTTCATAAAAGCCTTTATGTGATCATTTCGCACGGCGCCGTTCATAAAATTTAAAGTAGAACTCTGAAATTTGGCTAGTGAAATTTGGTGCTTTCATCCCCATCCGATTGAAATTTTATCCAAAGATGCCTTATTACATGGACGTGTCTGATCTTAAAAATCCATAAAACCTATATACAATACACTAAAAGCTAATTTTAGTATATTCTATATCTAATCAATTGCCTAGACATGACGCAAGAAAGGAGAATGCTAACTGGCAAAATAAAGAATGCAGGGGTCATGATTTGGAATCCGGGTAGTGACATATTTCTAGTATCTCTTCAAGACTACTATAGAAATAAAAATCCCTTTTTAAAAAGATGCGCATCTTCACTCCTATGTTATATTTCCCTCCTGTCTGTTTTATTGTTCAGATGTTAAATGTATCTGCATGGTAGTAAAAGCAGTTTGGCTTTTATTCTCCTAATAGGCTTTTTTAAGCTAGAAACTTCAGCTACTGTATAGATCATGTCAATATTCTCGCAATATCGTTACCATCGCCTTTTTGGAAACGACCTTAGTTTTATATCAGACTTTGACGCTGACTAACTACATCCCAAAAGAATGCAGTTCAACGAGGGTGATTAAAGTAACTAGAAAGTAATCTAAAAAGTAATTGAACTTTTATGCTAAAGAATCGACGAATAAGATCGAAGTTCTGCATAAGTAATGAATCGGATGCGTCACTTGCTCTGCAGTGCATTATGCCCTGAATGCGTAACTTTGATCGTTATTTTATGCACGTTTATCTTTCAATACATTTAATCCAGACTAAGTGGCACTAGCATTTGACTGTTTTAAAATCTTCTTTAAGTCTTTAGAAACCCAAAATAACTAAACAAGACGTAGTCTCTAAGGGAACTGTTTGTCGCCATCGTAACTTGCCTACGACAGATGGTAAATTCCCAATGCCGGCATGTTTCATTAGAAATATTACGATACGACGGAGTTTGAAATAATCTAGCAGAGTTAACGATAAGGAAAGGCAAATAGGACATAATAAAATGTACATTTTATGTATTGGGAGGGGACGGGAGGGGGTCAAGAAGGAATCGTTTATTGAGAAAGAGGAGAACATACCTGAGATGTTTGAAAAAGGAAGAAGAAGCAATTAAATTTCTTGTACTGTATACTCAAGCAATAACTTATACAAATAGAAGGATCTATGCAATGCTATATTGAGCACTTGTCATTAATTAGTTCTCCACTGGCAATACGGCACTTGAAGATATGATACATAAAGCTAACCATGTTAAAGCGAATAGATGGCAAAAAGACGAAAGGTGAACGATTGGGAAGGAGGGATAAAATCTTTAAATCTAAGACAAGATAATTGGATATTCTGTACCAAAAACGACATATAGTACAAAGAACACACCTACTTCAAGATAAAAACCCGAAGCCATTTTAGGACTTCAAACCCAAGTTTTCATAAATCAAATACGGGCCAAAACATTCTTTGCAATTAAAACACTGTAGGTAATTTTAGGAAAACTACTAAATAGATGTTGATTGATGTTACTTTTAGCAATTATATTGCTCCCTATACTTTCTACAAACTCGTACTTAGTGTCACCAAGCAAAGATTTTGATCTTAATAGCGTAGGGTAATAGTTAATTTTACATGTCTTGTTTTATTTCTAAGGGTGGTATTTCCACCACATTTCCCGAAAATCATGAAGGAGAACATTTGTTAATAAAAGAGAAGAAGTTATTGTGTGTGTCTGGGAAGTTGAGGGTCATACCAAAATGATTACGCCGTTTTAAAGATGTAAATCACCAAAACTGTAATGGCCAAGGGGTCTCACTTCCCCGGGTAATAGAACAATCAATGTAAAGGGAGTTTAAGACAATTTCTAACCTCTTTATAGTCAGAACATATAATATATGACCAACCTATATCACAAACAAATTTTTATTATACAACCATTCTATGATACATGCTCAATCGAAGTTCATGCAATCAAAGCTACTCTTCTTTGGACAAAGTTTGTATTGATTAGCAGGCAGTAACATTGAAAAGAAAACACTTGAAATACAGTTAGTTTCGAAATTTGGAAGTTTACAACAGCGACAACGACAGATAAGACGACGGCGACGACTATAACGGAGGTGATTATGAGGGGCGACTGCAACCACACTAGAAAAGACGACATGGGAAACTTTGGTGGAAATCTGGAGACTTATTCCTTGACTCTCACTCTCTGATACGACTACAGCAAGGTCTTTAAATTCTTGATGTTTATGTGCACGAACGTATAGTTTACAATTGTGTCATTTTCATAGTTAGTACATATATCTCTTCCCATGATTAGTGTCTATTTCTCTTGCCATACTTGATCAATATATTTTGAAAAAACAACTCATTGTTGATGGCTGAAAAGCTTTTTCGATGACTCTCGTCAGAACCATAACGTCATAATTATACACAAAAACAGAAGATCGAAAGGTTATTTACAAAGAATATAATTGGCTGATTTTGCGGACGCACTAGAAGACACTAAAATAAAGTCTTTTAAAAATAAAATAAAATAAGTCTTTTTGGCGGCATAGTTCAGGCGACTTAATGTACATTTCCTCTAAAACTATCAAATGATAATCTCAACGTGCTTGTTCGAGTATCGAAAAGCAATCCATGAAAAAGTGTTCACAGAAATCGCGATTTGATAATAGGTGTTGATCTATTTAAATCTCTTATCATCATTAGTGTGTATTTGTCTTGCCATACGTGATCTTTATATCTCTTACCATGATTATTGTGTATTTGTCTGCCCATACTTGATCCATACGTCTCTTACCATCATTAGTGTGTATTTCTCTTGCCATATGTGATCTTTGTATCTCTTACCATGATTAGTGTCTATTTCTCTTGCCATATTTGATGTATATATCTCTTACCATGATTAGTGTGTATTTCTCTTGCCATAATTGATCTATATATCTCTTACCATGATTAGTGTCTATTTCTCTTGCCATATTTGATGTATATATCTCTTACCATGATTAGTGTGCATTTCTCTTGCCATAATAAATCTATATATCTGTTACTGTAATTAGTGTGTATTTCTCTTGCCATACTTGATCTATATATCTCTTTCTACACTCTCTCTCTTGACATTATTGATGCATATATCTTTTACGCTAATTGTTGAATAAATCTTTTGCCATTGAACTTTTCTCTGATACTGTGACTTGATGTGTAAAATTTATTCTTATTTGGTCCTATTTACTTATATGTTTTGCCACTGCGATAAATGCCTTCAATTCTTCCATATCAACAGTGCCTGTCCATTGTGATACCTAGTACAATGATCGGCTATGTACTAGTAGCAAGGTAAAATGTCAACACCCCTCCAATTGTTGATGCTTTAGACTGCAAGTGTCTTTTTCGTCATTCTCTGAATCTCTTATTCCACTGATAAATGATATATAAGCAAATATTAAAAATTTAGAAAATTGAAAAGACATTAGTCGCATAATATAAAAATCTCCCAATTCAATAGTCAAATGAAAAATTCTCATTTATTGCTTTTCGTTGATTCTATTTGAGTAACTATACCACAGAATGGAAGGACGTATCGCTTACTAAATATGTTAATTTATAGGTTACGGGCCCACATAGGGTCATTAGCGGCTCCCTAAGCATACACACACAGGAGGCTGCCGAACTCTGGTACATAAATACTGTTACTTTGTAAATTTAGTGCTAGTTAGCTTCAATTAATAAATACAGCGTAAATATAGCTGGTATTCTCTGTAGCTTATAATTATCAATGATTTTATACCTTCATATGCTGTCAGGAGTCTTTTGTACATCTTTTTTATCTCTATTTACCATAATATGTTTGATTAAGTGGTGTCGCCTGTTTGGGTATGGTAGATATCTATGAAACGCATTTGAACTACTGATCTCTAAAAAGGCTGGATCCAATCATTTTTAACAGGGAAAAAGCGTGGTCACAATTACTAAAGTTTAAAATAGCGCGGGAAAGTCCGCAGTGTTACGTAATATCGTTTGCAAGCTTGTTTGATTGGGACTAAAATGACGTGCAACGACTGACCTCGCTTTGAGACGGAAGATGCTTAGTCCAGTCTTTTCTAGAGATCAGTGATGTGAATGTGATAGGTCATAGATAATTAACTGCTCAGCAATAACAGGCACGCGCTTGCTTTGTTACTGCCTAGGCCTAATACTACATATACATCGATAGACGACTTAATTCGGTTAGGAATCCTTAAAAAAGTATTTAAATCTGTTGGAAGACGAACCAGTTAACTGTACCAAGACCTTAGTGTCACAAAGAACATGCTAGTATTGATTTTCATTAAATCTTCAATTATTGGATGCCCTTATTGTATATCATCCGTCAACCAAACCGAATATATAAGCTGTTGCCACGTCGGATCTGGAACGCTTTGAAATAGAAATTGATGTTAAAATGCTATTTATAACACCGTCTTTACAAAAGAATCATGTTCGTACAATAGTTTCTTGTTCATGGATGAAAGAGCTGAAGACGCTGAAACCTGGGTTGCTTTAATTACATTAGAAAAAAATGGGATATGAATGGAAAGACATCGAGGGTTTCCAAAGTAGGGAATGATTTATTATTGTTTACGCCTCCAACAGTGGGATCAAGGCAGGCTCTTTTTTAGGCCTATTAAAAATTAGTGCGTGGCGTCCATAGGCACACAGGCCACGTTTTCCGGTGAAGTAGGGAAACCGACTCATTTTTGGCCAAAATAAGTTTGATGAGCGTGAAAAATAATGACCAAAACATAACCAGAGGCTTTTCGACTTTTTCTTTCTAATCAGAGGCCATCGCAAAATACAGTTGATCATGCTACATCATAATGAAATTTTTATATTAAACATTTGTAAGCAAAGACATCTTATTTCTATCTTTCTCTCTTTTGGACACTGCCTGAGAACATTTGTGATTGCTCTAAAATTGTTTTTTGCCCAATAAAAGGAATGGAACAGTAGCTTCTCATGTCCCAGCTCGTGTGCTTATGGTGACATCTATGATATTATTCATCTTCTTGATATGTGCCAGATATATGTCAAGCACTCATTACTTATTATTCTCTTACGTACAAGCCACGGCTTTGACAATTTATTATTACTTTTGGTCACCTCTGCAATCTGTACGTATATAAGGCTTATCTGCTGAACATTGGCACTTTATGGTCACTTAAGTACTGTTTTTCAAACCTTTTCTAAACGCATACTGTTTCTAAAAGCAAAGGTAACGCGCATCCAAAATCGTTTACCAATACTTGATGAGTACGCCGCACACTATTAAATCTTCTTTTTCCTACTTTCCAACAACGTGTCACTTTTTAAATTTTTTTTTCGAGATGCGCCTTTGTAGGCCGTGCGGGTTATCTGGGCATTCAAATTCATAGATATTATATTGGCAAAGTGCGGATGTAATATGGTGCGGCTCGTACATTGTAGCATAAGAGTAGTAATAACGTAATTGTTACTGTACTGCCAGATTAACACATGTGTAAAATTAGTACCTACAAACTTCATGTTCTAGTTTGGTAAAAGAATAAGATTCACTTCATGTTCTAGTTTGGTAAAGAGACCAGAGAAATCGAATGTACTTTATCAATCTAGGGTTACTAAACTCTGCATTAAGTTTTACTAAGGCATACTTTACAAACTTTTATGCGAAAGCGGTAAGAATCTGCTACTCGATGCGTCAAATGATAATGCCCACTTCCAAGGAGAAGAGGAAATAAGATTTTATGTATTCGGGGAAGTTAATGGACAAGCAAGCAGTCCATCAGTTTAATGTTCAATTTGTTTATTGTTAAAAGCAATCCGATATTTATAAAAACCCTTCTACTTGAAGACGGTTTTACTTTTTTAATTCTATAGTAGACCTTTTCTGTCATGGGACAGCCTAAATCTGACTTGTCTACACATCAGAGTTATTAAATCTGTATTCTTCTAGAATATTTTTTAACTCTCCAGAAAATTCTACAATATTCCAGAACACTCTAAAATGTTCTGCCAAGTTTTATAGGTTTCCAGAACCTTCCAGAAGTTTCAATAGAACTCAGAATTCCACGACTGTCTGAGGCATTCTATGTACACAAGTCGAATTGTATTTAAGGTAGAAGGGCAGGTATTTATGTATCTTTCATCAGCTGTAAATAGAGTGATTAATGATCTGTTAATAAAATATCTGATATTGAGAAACCTTTCATCTCTGTGGAATACAATATTTTCTTTATTTTTTATTTATTTATTTTTTTCTGTATTCACCCTGATCAAGGCCGAAGCCACTTCTAGGAACGGGTTACCTTTCCTATTCGGATGACAATCTATTAATGCTTACTTTTCATGCTTACTTTTCATGCTATTTTACGCTTGCTATTCTTGCTATTCATGCATGTAGTCCCCCCTCTGTCTTATCTCTTGAAACATAGTTTCCCACTTCACGAGAGCAGATGACAGAGCACAGTACGTCCGGGATCGTGGGATTTTACTCTAAAATTACGGTTTTTGACAGTATTCTCTTCAGCTCTCATAGTCGGCTTGCAATAAGTACGTTCCATTTACATGAGTTGTTTGTATTTACCAGATAAACGAGGGTGTAGAAATAACTCGTCGACACTGTCAATAGACAAATTCCCTTATATAAAGGTGCGATCCAAAAATCTTTTACAATACAAAATAAATATTTTATTTATTTCTGCAATACGATCACTGGTAGTTGCTTAAAATATTGAAACTGGCATTAATGAATTGAGAAGTAGTGAATTCCTCTTTAACATTTATTATAAAAACAAGTCCACATCAGTCATTCTTGTCGTTGTTTCTGCTTGCTACTATTGTTTGCACTAGCACACAGAATTTGGAAACCTAGGTAGACATCGTCATAAAACATAGTGCATTACTATATATAAAAATGTCAAGCAAATCAATTCTTGAGAGTATTTATGACCTTCTGTTTGTTTGTTTATCATTATTTAGTACAAGGAGCCATCAAATCACGGAATTATGGAAATTCTTCTATTTCTACTTCATATCAGTTGTTCAAACTACAGACATGCAGTCTAATACTTTTAATGTGCCTATCAAATAATAAGGTTGCTAAAGGCGATAACGTATTTTGTAGGTAAAGTTTTCCCAATGCTGCACAAAATCTGGACTCTTTTAGTGAAAAAAAAATTTAAATCCTAGATTTTCCTGATTAAGTGGCTTTCTCGGAGATTCTTAAAGAGAGGTATGTGAAATGAAGTCTGGTTTGTTTGTTATGTTTTATCATTCGAATTATTGCATTGCAGCTTTAACGGAGAATTGACAAAAGACATTCAACATGGTCTTCTAACCAATCCAAAGACTCTTGTAAGAAAAAGCTAAGTAACGGTGAAGGGCCCTTGTGATCTTATTGATAACAGATAAACTTTTGAAGTACATATTAGAATATAATTTATTCCTAAACTGTCATCCTTAACTTGTAATAGCCTTCTTAGAGGATCTACGTTGTGTTTGAACTTTACTTTCGTTGCTACCAAGTCTGGCGATCTGTCGCACAAACAATACAATATTGTCACAAACGTGAGCGGGGTTATATCTTCTCGAATGAGAATTAGAAACAACTGATTGTTGAGTAATAATGACATGATCACGAGACGTGAAGTATGACTATGATGCAGCGAAGCGTATGATAAAAACTATGCTATCATATTTACTGACAAGAAGGTATAGTAAAAAATATACAAAAATGGATAGCAATTACTGGTAATTACTGAGTTGATGGAGTTTCAGAATATTTCAACACCCATTACTTGACTTCTTTTTAGTGAGGAGATCAGCTACTGCTATTACAGTAATTACTTATCACATTAAATTAAGAAAGACTGAAAATATCACGACTGTCAAGGAAAGACAGATCACGGAAAGGACTGATATTTATAAAGTAATATGAACATAAATGTTCAACTATGTAGACAGTTGCTGAAGTCTAATAGGTTTAAAAACATACAAGAGATATATTTACGGCATAGAGATGTTTATACTTTCCTCTCAAAAATTTATTTATTTGACACCCACCACTAGAAACGTTTAATATATTTAACAGGAATTAACTATAAGTAGGTGTGTTTTTGTCTTTTCTTTTCCCAAGATAGAATAAAATGAACAAAAAACATGCTTAGCAGTGAAGGTGCAACTTTTTAAAACATTCGACTATGGAAACAGAGATCATGTTAATGACTCTTGTCTAGAATGTTTTACATGTCGTATTTTAATTGCCCTCTTTTAGATCTGGATCTGCACATGATTAAGTTAGAAAGGGCACTTTTTGTATTAATTTTCCTTAGACTTTCCTGAACCGATAATGGTTTATTTGCTCATTGGCTTTTGCGACTATGTAGTTTAGAAGCACGCTATTATGGAGATTTTAGGATCTTTAAAAGTATTTCTTAATAAAAAAAGGTAAGCCCTCGGAGAGGTCTAATTATTCTTCAGATTCAAATCAACAAATTATCTAAGGATAAAATAATACAAGAGGCTGCTTCAAAAATAATTTTGACTGAAAGTCGAAAATTCTGAACTTTCTAATAAGATTTAATTCTGTATGTAGATCAAATGGCACCCTCGTATTTATATGTTTGTTTGGGTGTGTGTTTATATTTCCACAGGTTAAGAGATTGGTAGATAAGGAGCATTGGCTATAATACATTATTTGCTGCAAGTAATCATTGTTTAATACAAGGTTTTTGTCGGTCTAGTGGGTCTGGAACTTTTTGGTTTTAACGAGGAGTCATGTTGTCATACAAAGATAATGACGTCATTTCGAAACAGTAAAATCACTAATACTGCAATACTAACTCCACTAAGGATTACTCGTTTGCTTTTCCTGTTTGGCGCCGACTGTTCCAATGATCAGCAGTAAAGACGAATTTTGATTATCTCCTTTATTTGCTTTGGTAGAGATCGTGCATTGCATCTAGTAGCACTAAAACTATACTACTATTACCTACACAAGACTTCTGAGTTCAGTAATTGATGAAGATTGAATACGCTTTTGAGTATTTATTAAGTATAAAGATGATTTAAACACGCACTGGTGTAAATTTCGTTTAGTCCGCATGTACGGCTTTCAAATAACAGTTGAAAGAGAAATCTATGGCTCTTGTTTTGATTTCGCACCGAATCACATTATGGTTGCATTCTTGTTTTGGACCAATGAGAGATACTACAGTCCTCTATATATACATTTGTAAATTGTCTTGATATAAACAGTTTCAAAAGGGAATCCTAGAAACCGTTTATCGTACCTAGCGACAAAAATTTAATAAACTTTGTTGCCAGGAGGCGCTTTTGTTGTTAAAGGTCACTTTAATTATAGCCATTAAGTTCTATAGGTAATACTGAATATTTGACATTCTTTGGCTTACTGTCCTTCGTGTTGACAAGCAGGTTCCCTGGAGACAGGCGTTTGATTTAGAAGTGACCATAGACTGAGGAAGAAACCTCACAGGAAACAGATCGAAATTCTGCGAAATAGCTAGAACAGGTCATGCTGGTTTCAATTAAATGTAAAAGGAACGCATTAGAGCCGTTTGATTGTGGCATATCAGCAGTTAAACTAATATCACTGTGTGAGAGGCTTCCTATTAAGTCAGATAAACAGCATGTAGATCTATTTCAACAAGAGAATTATTCTACTTTTGGGTTTCTCGTTGAAACCATGAATAGGATCAACAGGTTAGTCATGAAAAATATTACTGTGGGCAAATTTGAGTACATTTTGCTCAGAATAATAAGTCTGTCAAAGCAACTATTGTAAGAACGCCTTGGGGTTTTTTGTCAAATAATGCCAAGCAGGCTGATAGAGGAGTTTTTAAACATCACATAATTTTTTCTAAAAACCGCACACTGGTTATTTTGACATTGATGTGTTTTTTCATACATAGCTACATTTGTGTACAAGATATCATTAATCAAACAAAAGTATAATGGAATAAGAAGTAAAACACTGAAGTCCAAGACATCATTAAATGAGAGAGTAAATCTTCAGCATATCATAATCCAAAATGTCTTCTTTGGTAAGACAAACCTTTCCTTATCTTATCTTAACTTAAGCCACATAGAAGCTTTGAAGACTTCAGAATTTGGATTACATTCATCTATTATTAAATTTAATGACAGGAATGCTTAAAAAGATCCACATTTTACCAACAGAAAAGGAAGCAATAACCTCATGATAGATAACCCCAAATCAGTGACGCTTTCAACCATTCGATTTTTATTGTTTATAGCAA
Source organism: Carybdea cf. marsupialis auct. non (Linnaeus, 1758) (assembly GCA_010016065.2). Taxonomy (NCBI): domain Eukaryota; kingdom Metazoa; phylum Cnidaria; class Cubozoa; order Carybdeida; family Carybdeidae; genus Carybdea; species Carybdea cf. marsupialis auct. non (Linnaeus, 1758). The sequence goes on from JAAAKL020002107.1 coordinate 21,251, forward strand.
CTTACAAAATTTGTTCTTGAATCTATCAATGAAAACAACATGGTGCTTCATTTTATAATATCAGTGAGTCGTTAGCCAACTTGCAGGTAGGCAATAAGTGATAATTTACGATTGCATCTTAACTGGACAAACGTCAGTCGAAACACGAAATGTTTTCAAGGTATTTATGGAAATACAACCTCCAGAAATAATAATTACGATTATAATAGATGACAACATGTTAGCAGAATATCTTTTTCAAATTATTTTGACGTACTAAAAATTGCTCTTGTGTTTCATCGCCCTACTCTTAGCAGCTAAGTAAACTAGAGTCGATTTGCATAGACGATCGACATTTTAAAATTGATAAATGAACGAAGACTACATGTATATATGTATATGTAGTATAGAGAACTATTTAAAAGCTTAGTAAAAGGAGGTTTTAAGTAACCGGGAACACTAGGAGAATATAATTCATAACCAACAAGTGTTATTATCTTTATACTTTATTATCTGATGTTGATCCTCCATTTCTGCATCAACAGCTGCATGTTTATATAGGATTATCAATATTACGTCATGCTGCTTATAGAGGCTGAAAGTGCAAGAGGAAGGCTACCCGACGGTTTCCTTTTGCACTAGCATATCACCTTAACAATCTATCAACATATTTTTGAGTAATCCATCTTCGTGTGTCGGAGAAGGTATTTATGCTTTGGTTAGTTCTATTTTGTTGATGTGACTTTTACCAGATTGTTTGTGAAAGCGCAGATCCTTTACATGTTTTCTGGGACGTCCGAAGTAATCAGCCAAAAGTTTTGTGGCTTTTGTAATTTCGATCCCTTGGTTGTAGTTAGTAAAAGTTAAATAGTTTGTCAAGAATAAAACATGCACAGATGTGTTTCGTCAAAAGAGAATAAGCAAAAAGCTTTATTAAGCAAACAACGAGATCTTATCCGAAGCCTGTTAAATTTCTGTACCACGAACTAAAGTCCCGTTTGGCAGGGGAATCTAAATGTTAATGAGCGTTCCCTTCTTCCTATATTTCTAGGCTTCTGAGAGCATATATGTCGCTTGTAAAAAACCAAACATTTGTTGAAACTATTATTATCAATTTGAGTCATATGCAAATAAATCTTGAACGCAAATTTAAGAAATGATATTTAACCTAAAAATATCGTTCATGGATTTGTTGCGAATGACAAAGATGTTTATAATGTATCTATTCTAGTGACCAGTGCCATATTAAATGTCGGGTGATTTTAAGGGACCAATGACGGTATGGTGGTAGAATAACTCTCAAAATCTCCTTACCTTTTAAAAGAAAAAAATTCTAGCATAAACGTACAAACGTACATTACAGCAAATATCACAAATTTAGGTTGGCATGTCCTGTCAAAGATAATGATTCTATCTGAGCCTTTTTGTATCCTAGTGGGGTCTTCTTAGTGACATCTTTCAATGCAGGTCTGCAGATATTCTAGATCTTGTAAAATTTTGCTGAGAATTAGTATCAAATTTGACATTTAACCTACAGAAAGTCTCCCAACCAAGTGGATATTTAAATATGGTACAAACTGATACCTGGAGAAACAAGTTTATAACGGAAGAACGTCTTAAGAAATCAATCTTTGTAATATAAATGAGGTATTATGGCTATTATGGAGAAGACAAGGTTATGTTTGAGAATTCATTTTAAAGAAAGCTTGCTTCTTTTTGAAGTAAAAATGTTAAATTTCAATACCTTTATGTTGCCCTTGCATTGGAAATATAAAGTGCCCGGAAGTCATCGACTGATTTATGGCTTTCTTCTCCTTATGGTCTAAATGGAAAACGAACTGTTTGCCAACCATAGTTTCTCCATGAATCAGAATATTGCCTTATGGAGAAGACAAGATGATGAAGTTTGACCCGCCGCGAATGGGTGGGTCCCGGATTCGAATCACGGTGGTGGCATTTTCATTTTTCTCTATTATTTCTTCAAAAAGAATATTATTGTCTTGTTAACCAGGGGCGTTGGTGAAGGCCAAGGGATATCACCCCTGTAAATGTGCTCCCTCCCCAGGACAAGCTCACTCTGGCTGGGCAATGGGCTACGATCGAAATCGAGTAGGCCTATGCCACCAAAAATGAAACAAACCAAGAAAACCCAGAGGCGTAGCTAGCCTTCTTACGGTGGGATTAGGAAGGGCACAAAAGTTTACAAGGAGCCTCACTTAATTTTACATTTGTAAATTCTCTAGGACTGCATATAACATATATAAACTAGAGAGATTAAAGTTTTATTTATTTTAGTATTCTATTTCATCTGTTATATATTGCTGTGTGATTTATTTATTCCATAATTAAACACCTGGCTTAAGAAATAATACTTATGAAAAGTTTACTAGTATGATGAAACTCAATCTTGATTAATGTTATTTGCTTATCTTTTCTCTATAACCTCAGGAGATACATTTGCAATGGACTCCGCATTGCATACACACATCGACGAGGTTTCATCTTTAGTACGACAGAAAAACGACTTACATATTACAATACATATGAAAGCTTGCTTAACACATCAGCAGTTATGGGCAATGAAGGGTTTGATTATAAGAAAGTAAGATTGTTATTTAAAAAGCAGCAGACGTTTTATGATTAAAATTCGAGGCAACTATATTAATTGCTAGTTGTTAAGAATTGACTTTTGAAATGGATGAGCTCTCTGGGATTAGCAGGACGCTGTAACGGTAGGCCTCTGGATACTAGAATTTGGATATCGTTGTCGTGGAAGGCTACAATGGTGGCATACTATCAATTTCGTAACTAGAATTATGGGTACAAACAACAAATTTCCAGGATAGTTGAGGTGCTGAATTATGCACAGTTTTCAACACTGACTGACAAATCCTATCTAATAGGTTAATGGCATTTTGGACATATTATGCAAATTGGATAATTCATGTTATGTTATTGCATGATGTATGACTTTCCGGAAGTGATTATGTTATGATGTTTGTCGAAAAAAAATTATAAGCACTAAGAGATCTAATAATACAAATCTGAATTCGCGAGACGTTGGGCCGGATGTTAAAATGCAGTATGTTTTAAAATTGATTTTGGATCAGAGCTTTAAAGATATCCTAAAACTTCTAAAAAATGGTCATCACCGAAGGAGGATGTGCCTCTGGAGTAACTAAGGATCGGCTATGGAAGACATTGATTCACGTGATCTGTTGATTTACATAAATTTATTGATAACTATGCCCAGCGCACATGTCACGATTAGTACCTAACAGCATCATCACATTTTAAACATGAGCATGACGATTCGCAATGTGCTATCATCTGTTTCTCGTCTTCGAACACCAAGGGTCTTACAAGATCCGCTAAAGTACTGAGAAAGAGGCTACCTAACCATGGAAACTAAGACTTGGGTATAGACGCCATTGAGTTGCACTGCTTGGTGATCTGAAAAGCCAGGGTATGAATTTCTACTTTAGAGCACAGGTTTTCCAGGTCTTCATTCTATAGAATGACAATGAATGGAGAGAGCGACACAGCAGATCTACTTCAGACATAGAGGACCTCGTGCTGATAAATCTAAGTAAACCTCTAGGTCACACAACGCTTGCATCTCCATACATTCTTCCACTAGGTCAATCCTAAACCTCAGCAAACCCCATTATCGTCTATATCCTTGTCCATTGTAAAGCTTCATCAGTGTCATTTCTGCATAATAATTGACCAAACAGTGATATCAAATTATGTTCTCCAGGAAAGCTCAATCATGGCATGGATCTGACCACCTACGAACCTTTCTCATTAAGGGAGTAAACACAACCACTGCATTAAAGTTATACAATAGGTATTTCAACAATTGCATCGTCAGCAGCAGAGTATATAACTGGCATTTTTGGAGTGAGTTTGCCTTTAAGATTTGGAACGCAGACATTCATATGCATATCCTTTACAATTCCTGTTTACAGTCGCCCTTTTCATCTGTGACTGGGTTACCAACAGTCTTCGATTTCATTTTGTTCTGGCCTTTCGATGTTACTTCTTTAGAACAAGCTCTGCAGTATCCTTCTAGATGTTTTCTCTCGAGGTCACTAGTACTTTTCTTTGTCCCCTCCTTCCTTCCACTACAACCATCCTTTCTCTCTTCATTCCCTCTTTTCTTACTACATGCAAATTCTAGCTCTGAGATAACAATAGCACCAGCGCCCCATATCCGTTCGAAGCATAAAATATTTTCTTACATTTTATATTTAACTACGTTTGGAAGGATGCTAAACAAATAGGAATATGTTGCTACCAAAATTGCAGTGTTTATTTACTGACGTATTTCACATTCATTTTATATCATATTGTCTATCATCTAAGAGAGTGTGTTCATGTTGGTATATTCAAAGTGCGAGCTTCAATTTGTAAGTTCGGTTGGAAGATGTAAGCTGGTTTTAGGATGAATCATATTTCACTCATGGTGTATCGTTTGCACGCTCATGACAAAATTACTATGCGTTGATCAATGTCAAAGTGTACTTTACTGTGGTATTCGAACGCACCTTGTTTTAATAAGTTATGTTCTAGGTTCGTTGTAACACAGCATCTATACAGAAAAGATTCATTTGAATCGCTTATAATTCACATTTGTGTGCCTTGATTACGCACACAAATGTATGGCAGGCTAACACGATCAGGCTCTTCATTGTCCCTTTCCTTACCATCCCTTGGTAGTAAAGAGTCACAAGATTGCAGAACATTGCTGGGAAAATGACCACGCCTTTTATTGGGGAAACAGCGAGATCCTAAACAGAGAAGTTAACACTACGACTAGGAAAATCAAAGAAACCATTCATTCCCTACAACACCAACACCACATCAATAATATATCCTACAACCTACCACACATATGGCTACCAGTACTAACAGAGAAAACACAACAAACACAAAATCATCATCTCGCCACTTCTCAACCAAATTCGATCCCCACTTTCTCGTAAGTTCGCAACTAAACAGCATAAAGCAGCGAAGCAGTTCAGAACCCAGCAGCCTGAAGATGGGAGAAGTATCTCTCGACAAGCGTTGGAATATTTAGCATCCCTTGGTATGTTTCTGTTGATCAAGTCTCAAAGTTTTAACCTCATGATTTTTATTCTAAGAATCCAAGCTATCAACGACGTGTAAGACACTCACTACAATATTGTCCATATCCCTCCAAATCGGGAGACTACATTTTTCTAGATGAAATCGCTATTTTGGAGTATTATTGTCAAGCGTAGGCAGATTTTATCGATCAAATCTTTGGTTTACGCAATTTATATTTCATCCCGTTCTACATTAAACATAAAGCAAACAAGTGTCAAGGGCTGTAACAGTACAAGAATGAGTCAGTGCTGTGAAGGACACTAATTTTGTAGCCAGTGTTTATCTATTCGTGACACATTCCTTGTACAAAATCTAATATAGGTAGAAGCAGATATCTTATTAGATTTGAAAAGAGTGAAGCGTTAGACAATTTTATACTTACAGTTAATTAATGTAAGGGCTGTAAACTTAAATTTCTGTTGTCAGCAATACTATTTGCAGAATCAAGTAATCAGCCTTTTCCACATTTATACAAGTAATTTTGATTTTCTATATTCGTGCGTAAAGAGATTCGAATGGAAGAAGAGAAAAAGTATTCATTTTGTTGTTGGGAGAGTTTGAAATGCAATTTTTGATCTCATGAAAAGTTTTCTAGGTTGAATTGAGGTTATGTGCTACGAATACGAGGCAAGAGGAAGGAGAGTGCGTTAGCCCATCTTAGTAAATAGTGCGGCTATTTTGAAAAGTATACTTTGAGCAGGATCATAGTGGATGAGAAGTTCCAGCCACTAATGGCTGCAACAGTCATTTACGAAAATAAGAAATCTCTACAGGCATGAGGATTTTGAAATAAGCAGTTAGGCTCTATATCCTTTAATAACCTTATCAGGCTGAGTGTAATGTGTAAATATGTAAATCTTCGATAAAGAACGTATTTAAATGGATGCTGTTTTATATCTGAAGAAAAGACTAACGCATTGGAAAGGTTGTCTATCGTTGTTCAAAATGCCAGACACTGTCCAAACTTAAGGATGTCTTTCCATTAAGTTATAAGATACTGAGTAGTTTCAGATGTGTCAAGTTCTAATTTTGGCAAATCTCTCTTTTAAATGTTAATCATAAAACTGTGCATAATTATTGCAATTGTGAGTAAGTATACTGCAATCAGTTGATGTGTTCTGTAAACGTTTTAATGAAGCAGAGCAAAGAATACTTAAAACCCTTGTAAAGACAATTACGCCTCTTGTGT
>JAAAKL020002108.1:0-27538 GCA_010016065.2 Carybdea cf. marsupialis auct. non (Linnaeus, 1758)
GGCACCCGGCCCCAACCCCCGGGTTCGCCCCTTCCATCTACCCCGTTGGTTTCTCCGTTTTTGGACCGCTCGAACCCCCCCCCCCCCCCCGCCCCGCCTCTTTCTCTCTCTCCTCAAAGAAAAGGAAAAGAGAACCGGAATTCCAACAAAGCATTCCTTAGTATTAACACAATGAATTCAACGTCTTTGCAGATAAGATAGTCAAGCATGTTACAGTGCCTGGTGTTGGCTATGAGCAAGATGACAACGCTTACGCGTGAGAATGAGCATTCTTGCTTCATTGTTGTGTTTTGTGATCATGATTTTTATTAAAATTCAGAAGTTTGACGCTTGACGTAACCAGTCTTTTTTTCCCGTGAGGGGCTAGAGCTTAAGTGACGCAAGGAGCAACAACAGAATCTGACAGCTTTCTCCCTGTAAAGAGAGATATTTCGCTTTTCTCACTGTGGACAGATGAATACCAGTGTGGTCAAATGATATCAATTTAGTGGGCCACGTATCAGTCCAAAAGTATGTTTGTAATGCCGAGTGGTTCTGTCAAGTGATAGCTTCATTTTGTGGCCAGTCTCGTAACAACGAAATTTTTCCGGTTTTACTGATAGATAGACGTTCGAGTGATGAGCAAGTCTTGCTTTCATAAGGCTATACGTTATAGTGTCCTGCTATCTCGTGTGATTGTATTTGTTACCCCTGTAGCTATTCTAGCATAAGGTCGGCTTTCTTGTTAAACGCCGCTCCGATATCGAGGCCTCTTGTGATAACTTATTTTATCGTTTGTTAGGGGTTACTCGAACGAAGTTGATGTCTTAAAACGGGATAGTGATTTTTGGTTTTGTTCTAGAACATATGTCGCGAGTATAAGGTAGTATGGTTTGAATGCTAATTGTGGTGGAAGGAATCCCCTATCATCTTTGTATCAGATGTGGATCATTGCGATGTTCGGTTTGTTCAACAGTTTCTTTACAGAGCGTAATCACTGTCGTGAAAAATCCACTGTAGCACATTCAAAGATAGCAAAACCGAACCGGTTGCGTGATTGGTTCACCCGAGCATAAGCGAAACCTTTCAAGGAAAATAACAAACAGCTTTAGTTTTTGGTATGTAAGCTCTTTAGACTGCTGATTTCCTTATGTATGAAAACATGTCAGTCATATGAGCTTTGCCTTGGGATTCGATTTGCTTTTAAGAAGTACCATTTTCTATCTGATAGGGGTGATCCGTAATTAAGGCAGTGTTGAAAAGTAGTGACGTGTACACCTAGGTTGATAGGTCTCCCTGCTAATGGATGACGGGTGTAGTAGTAACCAGGTGTGGGGTTTATATGGTGTATTGTCAGTATCACGTAGGGTAGAATCACAAGATGGACAGACAAGATAGCGTTAGTCATCTTCTCATTAAAGCGATGACTGCGTACTGTTATTGATAGGTCAGGCAACACTTTTCTTTTTTTTCGTATTTCTACTTTGCTGATATTTTAATTTGTAATTATTTTGAGGAAACTATGACAATCGAATTCCGTAACGGCACTGATGTCCCTAAAATTTTACCCAAATCTTTAAAGAATTGTGGTAGGCCAGGAGACAAATCCATCATGGCTTTAAATTATAATTGAAATAGAATACATTTTAAGATGCATTGTACTTCCTTTAATCAACTCTGAATTTGAAAGATAAGCGAGTTGTAGATAAATAGTTTTGAATTGTGATATATTTATCGAATGGGCAATCCTGCTACTTTTAAAGCAAGATTCGAGGCATATAGATTGATCATTATCGATGCTTGTAAAGTCAAGTGACTGCCCCCTCCTCACTCCTTCTCCCTTTTCTCCCCCTCTCGGTCATTGGAGTATGAGGAAAAAATAGCGATACAAGGTTAGGTTTAGAGGTCATCTGCTGGACCTTGTTGCTGTTCATAAAATAGTTGTTTTTAACCGATGGATGTCCACCATCGGCTTGTGATACTGGAAGTGCGCAATTTTCCTCAGTGACATTCTTGGCTTATACTACCATGCGATTTTCGAGATCGTGCGTGAGCTGAAGAACAACATGCTATTACATTAAAAGATATTCTCTTCGCCGGCTCGTTCCAGACCCCATACTTGAGCTGAGAGCATCAACCATTTGGTGGTTGATCAAATCCTTTTTGTCAAGAGTTGCCTAATGAAGACTAGGGGAAGACAATGGCCCGTATTTTGCACGGCAGGTATCACACTTTTGGTGACCCAGAAACGTCAGTTGATGTATTGATGTTGTCAAAATTGTATCACGTTCAAAGGAAAATCTGTGGACCTATTTATCATTTTGAAAGTTGAAATTCTCGCAAACAGTGAAATGAGAAGAATTCTGCACAATTCCTGTTGTTTTCAACCTTTTAACCCCCCAGTTCGTACGTTAGCGGATATTCTCAGTTTGAGGTTTGTATTCTGAACAGACGGGGGTGACCATGACATCTTTCCCAAACAATAAAGTTATTGTTTGTGTTAGATTGTTTTGTTCCTTGTAGTCTGCGTGATGCTCTTGTCACGACATCCTGTTCTGCACCATTCCCATGAGAGTTCCAGGCTCTATCGCAAGCCGCACGTGCTCCTTAATCATCCTTTTAAAGTTTCTATCAGAAGTTTCAAGTTGGCATAATGCATTTGTTAGTAGTCAGGCTAGTGCTAGATGCGTCATTCTTGCCTTAATGAAGTGAGGATATTATGAGATGCTGAGAAGCATGATATTGTCAGTCTTTTTGGTCCAATCAAGATACCAAAAGAAAACGTTGGAAAGATGCATATTTTTGTCAAACAAACGTGCAAAGAACGTCAGGGAGAGTAATACGCCAGTATTAAAGCAAATGATTTATGTTTTAATTTGTTTTACTAGTGCTTTTACATCTATCTATCTATGTACCGATATATTTGTGTCAACAAAGCATAAAATACTTAAAAATGACTGGAAACGCAGCTAGTCCATTGCACTAGTCCCTCGAATTTGTCACTGAATTGCCACCAGTGTGAGCTTGTTCCCTCACCTCGCTTGGTTAAAGTTGGCTCCATCTGATCAAAGCCGGATTTAAAACTCCTATATACCAACAAGTATTGATATCGTTGCTAGAGTGCCCGATACAAGAAGGTAGAGCCTAGAGCCGAATACTTGTAGGCAGTGGTGAAACATTTTTTGTTTTTTTCCCCGGCTTAGTATGGAAACCCATGCATATTTATATATGTATATGTAACTATATGAAAATGTAGTTACATTTTCATATGTATGTAACTACGTTATCAGTTTAAGTAGGATACATATGCAACCAAAATATCTGATAAGCCAGTAGAATGTATGTGTTTATGTATATATACATACATACATACATATATATATATATATATATATATATATACATAAAAATATGTATAAATATAGATGTAGATATATATATCGAAAGCTTGTTTAATGTCTTGTTCAATTTTTTTGAATTTTATATTTTTGCAAGACTCTTTGCCTTTGAATTATATATATATGTAAATAAACTAAAAGATGCCTTCATGCCTAAAATTAACACATTTTTTAGTTTTTATATAGACTTTACTGTCATTTTATCGCAGTTTTTAGTTGTTCTGTAGATTAGAATGTGTCAAACTCAGTAGTAAAGGGGTCGTCTGCCGAAAGGGTTTACTTTGTGTGACAGAAAAAGTCTGCTGTAAGCAAGCAGCGTGGAAACGAACTAGTGGAAAGCTCGTAATTGATTTATGTCTCTGACCACCTGATATAAGGGGTATTCGAAGAATTTAAATCTCTGTCTGATGTGTTACTGCGCGAATTAGGAACTCGTGTCCGTTTCGTATTCAGCGGTAAAGCTGTTTTGACGTATTGCTGTCCTACTGAGGCCACCCGCTTCTCTGACGTGCCATTGGGTATTAACACACCGTCGCCGTCTTGATTCTTGAATGAAATTTCACAGCTGACGAAGTGCAAGTGGAGATCGCGTCCATTTTTTGTCTTTTGCGTGGTGTCGTCCGGACACGGGTTAGAGGGAACCTTATCTCTGACGTCGGTACTTGCATAGGCGAATTGGACCATTCCAGTTGGGTAGGGATTGATTTCTTTTTCTTTAATGGTTTTATTTTATTTTATTTTATTTTATTTTTTTTCCCTGATTTTTCCCTTGATTTTTTATTTTTCCATTGATTTTTCGGTTTTTTTCTTCCGATTTTTTTCTTCGATTTTTTTCTTCGATTTTTTCTTTGATTTATTCTTCGATTTGTTTTTTATTTTCGTCAAATGCGTACGTTATTTTTTTAGTGATTTACGGCTTGGTTTGCGACTTAATGTAACAATCTGTAGTGAACCAGGCTGCGTTCAGTACGCCAGTATCTAGTGTGCAATAACGTAAAATGTTTGTGCTTAGTAAATATTCAATGTTGGAGCTCATGAGCAACATTGTAACAACTGATCGTTACAATGGTCAATATTTCAGCAAGAACATGCTGCAATAAACGTTAGTCTGCGAAGGATGTAATGTTTTGTCAAGTAATGTCGTAGCATGGAAATTTTGTAGGGAACTGCTGTTGAGCAAACAGTGGTTTCACAAGAACCAGTTAGAGAAAACAATGCCCTTGTGCGTAGAATTTAAACTAGTTATGTTGAAGAACGACGTAGTATTTATAATGAAGAACCTTTCAAATCAAAGTAAAGTTTTCAATCACGGTCGCCATGTACGTATGATTTTTGACAGCAGCTGTATGCCATAGATTGGATTATTCCAGAAGCAAAGAAGTAATGTGAGGAACCCAAGAGCTCCTACATTTGGTTTCCTACTGAGACAGTGTGGTCTCTTTTAGTTTGATGGAGTCTCCTTACTGCACTAAGCGAGGATGAGGTTTTACACCTGATTATCGTATATGAATAGACCAGAGGAAGGTTGTATCGATGTGCCAAAGTTCTAGTGTCTTTTACGCTCAGCGTGCTACTATTACACCTAACTGACATAAACATATTATATGGTTTACGACATTATACGTTTTAAGGGATACTAGAGAAGTAGAAACGTTTATCACCAAAGGAACTCTCGCAAATATGAGAGACACTAATCACTTTGTATGTGAGATTGCATTACACTTTGATTACGTACTTTTTTCCTGTTATGTGAACACAAAAAATTCTTTAACATTATTACTTTGTGCTACACAATAGTAGACTACCGTACTAGTATATATGTGCAAAGGGTGTCGGTAGGTCACTACGTTCAGTGCAATGTGAACAGCCTACGTAACCCCAATAATGATTGAATTACGTGATTGACATTGAACCACCGCCCCGCCCCCCCCAGGAGATACAAGAACAAAAATTGAGCCACTTTGTTTCATAAACTTTTGGCTCGGAGCGAGATTTGATCTCCGGTTTTACTGCAGTATGCACTGCAGTAAAACCTAGCTATGGCTGATGGCCTCCCTCGGACCAACCCGGAGCACCGCCATGAATTCAAGCTCTGTGTGGACGACGGCGGGTGTAAAGAAGGAAAGATGCATTTTACTGGTCGTTTGGATTAGTACGAGGAGGTATAAAGTAGTTTAGGAAAGTCGTTGTGTTATTTTGGGTTAGTAATTTTGATTTGTTTTCAGTGATATAACGCAGAATAACAGTGATTACAAGAGATATGAGAGATTCGTGGATGCAGGTTGCGATGCCAGTTCCGCATCACAATGAAGAGAAAGTTCCAGCCGCCGATAGGCGGTGGATAATTCATGTACTACCCATTTGTATTATGGCAAAATTTATTTACACATTTGCTACTTGCTTATGCTGCAAGAGAATCAACGTAAAGAATCAATATAATGGGCCTGTTGCAATTTTTGGCCGTTGACCGCAAGCCTCACCCCGCGGCTTATGTTAATTAGCAGGCCACGATTAGATTGAAGTAGAGACAAAAGCTCGACCTCTTCTGGATCTAAGCTGTGTTCATCGGATTTGTAGACAAGTATTCACTAGACCACTAAATAGGAGAATAGAAGATACTGACATTCGGTTCACAATTCAAACGCTTCCATTTGTGGCGTAAAACTAGTATCAGTGCCAGTACTGATATTAATGTTTGGATTTGGGTATCTTTTTTCCATTAGGTGTACCTTTGTTACCATAATTTCAGGGAAGTCATGTCCTTTTAGGGTCTTTCACGCCTAAGGTTAAGAATATTTCTTTTCTCCACCGTTGCTAACATTACAATGTGACTTTCCGAGGACCAACGTTGCTTCCCGAAAAATGTTTGAATTGCAAATATATTTTGTACTCGTTATTTTTAATTGCATTTTTTTAATTAATGCCTTCTAGTTTTATTGTTTGTAGTGTCTGCTTTCTTTTTTCCTACTCTTAAACCTTTCTTGATGCTGCCTGAACTATGTGTTTAAGGTATCTGGCTCGTTTTTACTGGCAGCGAGACCTTTCCATGAACGCCGTCGGTTTTCCTCGCAGGACATACTCATACCATTACTGCAGTCGCATACCCACTACATTCCCCGCCGACCCTCGCCAATATAGGTACTTAATTATTAATCAAACTTGAGATTTATTCCTTAAATTATGTTATAGAGAAAGATACGCATGACCGGCCCTAATTAGGACAGTTCTTATTCAGTTCGTGGTATCTCCTGTTACCACAATGCCTTTAGTTTCACTTCAAGATGTTTAGCAGTATTTTCTTTTCTTGGTCAACGTGACTTGTTATTTGGATCAAGTGTTATGGGCTAAATGCATACGTGCTCAATATACTGTAAATATGGCCGATTTTAATACCTCGTTTAATTGTTGTTGATGTTCCTGGCAAGTGCATCTTTAGAACGCCTTCAATGGCTGCTACTTTATTGTGACTGGGTGCGTGCCGCCTTTGATGTTCCAGATTCTTAAGATTCCTGTTACAGGTGACGTCAGTAGATTACCATCCGCCTCCCCTCTGTTTGACCTGTGTTACGCTATGCAAAACACAGTTTTGACAAACTGAAAACGGAAGTATTGGATCGATACACAGTTTAAAATCATTCGGATCTTTAATTTAGTAATCTCTGCGATCGGCACAAGTAAGCAAGTGGTTTAGGGTGGTGACGTGCTGGCATTGTGACCCATTGGAATGCAGATCCGGATGTACAACGAGAGATTGCTGAATTTGCGATGCCCTAGATTTCCCGAAGTTTCCCATGTCGAAAATGAACTCGATGTTTGGGAACAGTGGTATTTAAGCTGCCGTCCCTACAAATGAATATCGGAGGCCATTTATGGCTACCATGGTGTCAACGATGGATTTGAGAGGCCATGTATCTTATCAGTTTCTTTGGTCACAATCTCGTAGAGATACCAGTAAGTGTAAGAAACAGGTTAAACATTGGGCAAGATTTCACGTCCGCTTGCCAGGACCCCTTAAGACCCCAAGCTCGCCACAGAAACCTGACGGCACTCCTCTACCCGTCGTTGTGAACTGAAAGATGCCATAGAACTAAAATATTGTATTTATTATATTTTTGTGCGCTCTAATGTCTGATGATGTCTGAAGTAGACGAAAACGTGAAAAAAAATGATGGCTTCTGATCGATATGATTACTTTCCATCTTTATTTCGAACCTTGTCTACCATCTGAAATAATGCGCCCCAGAGCTCGCCATCACGTTCTGCAATGCTACTGGCCTTAGTAATTGAGACTAGGACCTCACAATACGAAGAAATATTTATGTTGCGTGGGATCCTCCGTAGGGCTCCCGTCGGTTGACATTTGGTAGATATGTTGACGTTTGCTTGATAATGTATAGTCAATGATGTTCTTCTGCTAGCTAGAAAGCATGAGGTCGGATAGATGTGGGATCCCCTCGAACCATTTTGGTAGAACTCAATTTCTAGTTTTGTAATGCAATCCCGAGAGCTACATTTGTACATTCTATTTCACGTCTTGAGCCTTTTTTATTCTTGATATGAAAGAATTTACTGAGGGAGCTCCATTTTTAACAATAAATTGTGGATGAAAAATTTCTTCGTTCTGCGGTTACATCGGACACTTTAAGTGTTACTGGAATGTGGATGTTCTTAGTGAATTTCGGTCAAGTAAATCAATGCCAGAGATCCAACCAGTTTGAGAAGGTATTTAGTATGCAGTTTGACAATAGTTCGTGTAAGCTCTTAAGACATTTAATGCGGAAAACAACAGAGGAAATACTAAGGATTAATCTGAGGAAGGAGATTATGCAGCGTATGGGATTATTGCTGTGGCGCATGCAACTATTTTTGGTCGACTTGGTATAAATAGATCTACGTGTATTGTTATTTTGACGTTGTCAAGAGACATCAGATGAAATGCTTGCGCTGTTAAAGGAAAAAGGATTTCGGCGACATTTTATTGTGTTGACTAGCCACTGAGGTAGCCCTTACTCGACCAACAATGGAAAACTGAGGCGCGTTAAGTTTCTGTGCCAATTAAGAACTGAAACATAAACTAACAACTCGGCCAACTTTATTATCTCTTTTGAACTGAGTGGCATTTGTTCTTAGGCATACGAAAAGCTATTGGTGTATTTATACCCACTAAGAGTTTAGACAGATTTTCTAGCTGAGCAGCAACCACAAGGCGCAATTTAAATGTTTTTCTTTTTCTTTAAGTGTCGGCAGTACAGACCGACTTATTTCGTAGATTATTTTGCTGATTATTTCGTTTACATAGTTGCAGGGAAGAAATGCCGTTAGTTTTATTTCTTTTACGAGGGAGGAGAATGAAGTTAAGAGTGGATTTTTTTTGTTTATGTGAAATAAGCTCTTGAGTGAAGTCTTGATGCTGAAACTGTTTGGTTTGAGGTCAAAGGAGAACGAAGAACTTTCATTCACCGCAGCGATCGCAAGAAGAACCCTGATGAGAATGCATTGCACTTAACAATAGGAGATGGTTGTGAACACAACAACAGTAAGATCAGTGATTCTTATCTGGGTTATTTGGCCCTTAAGAGAGGGATTTAAGAAGCCTATGGGGATAAAAAGGAGGGTTTGGGGGGTATAGTTGATATAAAGGGGTATCAGCAAGTAGAAGAAAGGTTGCATATCATCTCTCATACAACATTCATTTATTATAGGAGTATCCTACTCAAAGACAATTTATACAGGAAATAATTGTGTGTACGCCAGTCTGGACCGTATTGCTATCTTTTCTAATGTGTTTTTTAATGGAAGCTAGTCTTGCATTTGATCGATTGTTGACAATGGGAAGGAATAGCGCATGAAAAATAGTTGGTTTGAACGTGAAAATTTTAAAAAGTATTTTTACAAGATTCGTGTTGCTTATACTTTCCAAACGTAGTACCTACCTTGTTTGAATATTATAATTGTGGTAGGTGGGGAGGGATTGTCCGTTTTGGCCAGGTATAGGGAGATTGCTTAAGTATAAATAGATTTCATCGTTATTAAAAGTCACATACACAAGTGAATGTTCATTGCAGTATTCAAATACTATTCACAACGTGGAATTTGCATGAATCACGTGTTTTTTGTCATCTCTCCTCGATTTTGTTTGACGCGTCGAAGATCGTCATTTTGTAGTACAGTCCGCAGCAATTTACCTCTTAGGACTGCATCTGAGCGAGACGTGTCAACTGTTGGATATCTGGCAGGGAATAGATGCAAAGTAGTTGGTTTTTAAAAAATTGTGTATACATGTAAAATAAGCTTTTAGGACTATACTTGAGTGCTCTATGTACATATATGTAATACATATGAAGTGTAAGATGCAATCAAGTATAAGCTATCTATACTATCAGGCGGATCAGAGGAGCCTTTCATGTATAGTAAGGATGGATTGATTGGTCATTCGTCTCGCCGCACAGATGCCACAAATTGCGCCCAATACCGCAATTTTGGGGGTGGTTCTGCGTGGTGGCCCAAACTCAAAACAAAATGTTGCGAACAGGGGTAAATGTAAAATAGGCATTTTTCCGTCCAGTCTGGCAACAGTCAGGTTACATGGTGAGATTTCATAGAACGTTGGTGTCATGGGAAGGTACTTTGCAACACTGCCCATGTTTAATTTAAATGAGAACGACCTCATTGATAATCTTTCGGATGCTATGACGAAATCTGGACATCTTTATTTCATGTCACTTCTAAAGCTTTTTTCATTACGTAATGACATATATAAATTATATATATATATATATATGTAGATGATCTTTTAAAGGTTTTAAGTAAGCGAAAGCTTTTAACGTGCCTCAGGGCTTTGCAAGCTGAGGATAATTTGATATATTCATAATATATCAGTATGTATATGTGAATCAGTGATACCGTATAGACCCTATAGCCAAAATAGAGCTGATATGACGGTTGTGTCGGGTGGTTTCTAAGCACTGTTTGCATTCCAGCTTTAGACTTTAGAAGCTTAAGCACTTGAGTGCTTGTTGAAAGAAGTATTCTCCTGGACAGCTGGCAGGAGAATCTAGAACTCGTCCCTCTTTCAGTCGGATTATACTTTGTGAGTATTTGCTTTCATCTGATGACTTAAAGGACAGAATCACCTTTCAGAAGGGTTCTAATCCCTGGAATTAGCTGAGTAGTATGTAAAATGTGAACGGCCAAAGAATCGGAATGAATGGAAGTTGGTCTTCGCCAACGTGGCGTCGTAGAAGTTGCTTTATTCGTTTACTCGTCTTGAAAAACACGGAGCGGACAAGCCATTACGGATTTTTCCTTCCGTAGATGCTATGACCAACATAAGATGCTGCACTGAAGATTTCTTGATATAGCGGAGACAACTCTTCACCCATTAGTAAAAGTGTTTATTAGGAAAGGTACTAAATTAGCAGTGCAGTTCTATGTAGACTAACAATTTCAATATAAAAACTAGTTTTTGTTTGTAGCTTCCAAATTGCTTCTTGTGGATGCGCTTTAGGTAGTGGAACATTTACAGAACAGTTAAGATGGTCACCTGTCTGATGTTATGTTTCCCATCAAGCTCGTGTCATGCTCAATCCTTTTAAATCCTGTAATGCAGTGGTCCACAACCAAGGGTTCCGGAATGATTTGAACTTGTCCTTAATATTCCAGAGGTCAGAGATAAATAATGGCAATTTATAGGGTATTCAGGTCTTATTGATTTCTCAGGAAAGACTGAGGTGCGTTTGTAGACTACCCGTGCCAAATTTAGTGATGCGCCGTGATGGGTCCTTTAACCATCCTGCAACCCGCCTCTCTTTAGATCTTTAAGTTTGCACGTGGTTTAACCAAGTAGGAGTTGATCCAAAAGGCCGTCAGCGCCAAGGAGCCAACAAGTGAAAACGAGGCATTCGAATAGATGAGAATTACTCATTGAATCCGTTAGCGCTTACGGCACAAGTCGTACGCACTTTGGAAATTCAGTAAATCTGCAAAGGAGTCCGCAGATTAGCCGCGACTTTAAAATTGATTTCCACAGCACGAATATCAGTGCGGACCATTTCCCGGATTTAGTACCTTGTAAAGTGTAAGTTTCAACAAGGATTGTTCATTTTGGATATCATTGATTAGTGATCGAACAGAATTTATCTATCGGTTAATGCAACGTGCACGTATCAAAATATCTTTTATCCATATACCACAGTTAAATGTCTAGCGCATAATGTTCCGCAAAGCAGCTCTTGAGACACATTAACCCAATCTATTTTGCTTGGAAAGAAACGACGTCATTTTACACTTCCCTCACATCTTTTAGTTTACTACGCTTTTGATAAGCTTTCCTTCGGTGGTCTTCTTGACTGGAATTTAAGCCACCAGCACGTCATTAGTTATCAGCTTGTTTCCACCTATCATCTGTACATAAATAAAAAATGGGCACAAGATTCCGATCTGTTAACGTCATACAGATAACAGTCGTTAAGTCTGACCCTTCAAGGTCACCAGCCTCGGCTGATGCGTGTTTTACTGTTACTAGGATATATTTTATCAAATACTCCAAACTGCCATCCATTACACTCTCGTATATTTACCATGTGTAATTTTATAATGTTAGTATCCAGTTGTGAAGAAGGACGTTTGAACTGTATTGGTCGTGAACTGTTGGAAGGACGAAAGAGCTATCGTACTACACTCTGTTTACAGGATTATGACTTAGCCAAGATCAGACATTGAAAATCTATATGCGCACAGTTACGGCTTACTGCATACGTAACTTTCTGCCATTTTAATGAAAACGATTGAGTTCGGAAGATAGAACTTCGTAGTACATTGATGTGAGTTAATGTTATGACGCCATAAAGTATAACACTGCGGTGTCGTATCAAACGATAGGCCTACTTCTGGGTACAATAGGGTTGTTCGTGCGGTGTTACGCGATGGTTTAGCATACCTTCAAACCATATTGCACGATTGATAGCAGAAGGTGTTGTGTAGGTAGCAGGAAGCTCTGAAAGATTGTGCAGGGGTGTGTAGGAGTTGATGGTGGTTAGCGGCACACAACAATGTTTGGAATGCATAATTTTACTAAAAATACCTGAACATCAAAATTTATAAAACAAAGGGAGTCAATAGTATCTTAGAAGCCTTGTCCCCTCCCCCTCTTGCTGGAGACACCCATGAATAGAACAGCAGTTTTAGTATCAGTTAAGAGGACGTTTCGTTGATATAGGTTTGATGGTGCCTTTTTTTTCATTGTTGATATTTTGCTGTTGATGAGTTTGTGTCTTAATTAACGTAGGTAGTGGGTATAGGGTGAAGTATACTCATTTATCTTATCAGTGGAATTCTTGCTAAATGTAGACAAAATTGGTCATGGAAGTCAAGATTTATCTAAGTCAAAATGGGCCCCGCTCAACTATTTCTTGTTGATGTTGTATTTTGTACTCGTAGTCGTCATCCAAAGCCGACTTATGATTAAGTCCTTAAGCTTACGGTGTTGAATGACAACAGCGATAGTTATTTTGGATGTACTCTCTCTTTACTAAGGCCATTTATTGGAGCTTTCTGAGTTTACATCTAGCTGCGAGTTTGCTGTCATTTGAGAGCAGTTTAGCGACTTTGTTTTCATTCCCAAATCAGCACTGTTCAGACTCTTAAAGTGTTCCAGATCAGCGCCATTTTTCTTTGAGCTTGTCATATGTTTGGAGCTTACAGGGTATTTGCGGTTAGCAGTCTATGGTTGTCAAAATGATAACCGTCTACAAAATGTCAGGTTATTCCTATTCAAATGACAGACACCAGATGTTTACTCCTTCTGAAGAAAACTACTTCATACTTAAAGAAGCCAAATTAGTTTGCCCTTTGGAGAATGTATCAGGGGTCATGAACAGACATATCGTTTTGACATAGTAGGAAGGGGGGATGCAACCAAATACATACACGTTACTTGGACGGTCTGTTCTAACACACGATACTAATGTCACCATTTTTGTTTAATCGAGGGTCTGTACACACACTCCTAAAAGAAAATTGGTTTGAAAGTGAAAGGATGTGCATTGGTGTGGAGTATGCGGAGGGAAAGTGTGACGTCGCGATTTTGAATATGTTTGAAATATGTAAAAATATTCAGTTTTCATGTTGCCCTATTAGTAAGTATGTCAATGGCTATAATTGAGAGTGATACCCTTTCCCAACATCGACATATCAGGTTTCAAAGTTTCAAGTTTCTCTAACAAAACCTTTTTATGTGACACTGGATCTTAACTCAAGGATCCAGGGAATATTAACAGAATTTTGAGCAGAGATTTTCGAGATTCAAAAGCCTCTAGTTTAAATACTATAACACTATAGGCCTGGTATTTTAGGAAACAGTCTATTCCAGGACTCTCTTTCAATTTGGGGGGGTCAAATCTTACTATTTCAAAAACTTTTGATTTGTGACGTCGCCACTTTCCCTCCGCAATTAGTATTAGGGTATCTTGTTAGGACGGGAGTACTTTGTTTAACTTTATACCAGGCTTACTTGGCTAGTGTTATTTACTAATTAATATATTCGTAGTTGTGTCAGTAGTCACAAATGATAACATAATGTAACTATAAAGCTTGTCAGTGCCCGATACTAAAGTGCGAGGACCCTACGCAACATTTTCGGATCCTGAACTTTCGTGGTCTACGAGGATATAGATGCATAACAGATTCAGGTATATCGCAATAGTACATAGAGGTCCGGAAGCGATGCACCACGTTTTAGTAGATTTTGACGCAACTTCTGAGGCTTAAAGGGGCGCAACTAAAACCCGAATTCAAGCAAGACGCTGATCAGTATTGATTCCAATTTCAAAAATTGAGCATAGTCAGTGCTCTTTCAGGGGCTTTTATATGCTACCCTTTTATGTTCGACGTAAAAATAACCATTTTCGAAGTTGTTTCAGACAGAATCCTCTTGTTTAGGAGGTACTAATACAAAATTTTAAGAGGTCTCAACCGACACTGTAACAAGATTGTACTTGTGTAACTAAGTTCCTTTGTCCGGTTTTCGATGGTGTATTGCTTAGCAGCAGGTTGCTTATGTTCGAAAAGATGCGTGTAGCAAGAGCTGTACGAACGGAGGATGTCGATATCTGAGAATATTGTGATGTATATGATGTTAAAGATGAAGCTCGCAAAACATGGCATCGGAACGAATTGGGAAATGAATAAAATACGGAATCAGTTAACATCGCTGTCTTTCATAGATTCTAGGGGTTTCTTACTGCATCGCTAGCTTTTAATACAATCGTTGATTGAAACACAGCTTTCGTACTGTTTCTATCTAATTCCAGATAACGTAAATTCTTTATTCTATAACATTTCTTACATCTCTTAAGGTCAGGAAGCCAATTTGTTTATTTTTAGGTGTCCCGGAATGGTCGAGAGCGTTTCTTCTTTTGGTGCAGTGGAAAATAGTTAGGGTTTTTGTTGGTGTTTTTTTCTTCTCTTTATTTTGTAGTGACTTGATTGTGCTAGATGTATTCTTAATTGCGGAACGTAGTGTCGTTTTATACTGAACGACTGATTTTTACGCTCTCTCGTGACTAAGAAAATTGACAATGATGCTTCACTCCGGTTTTTCTGTTTTAGTCATGGAAAGAAACAAGTATTCTCTTGTCGTGGCATTGCCATTGCTGTTGATTGGTTCCGTAAACGGGGACACCAGGTGACAGTGTTTGTGCCAAACTGGAGGAAGGAAACTTCGAAACCGGAGACACCCATTACAGGGCAAGAAATCCTGAACCAACTCGAGGAAGAGGGGATTCTTAGTTTCACTCCTTCGCGTAGGATTAGCGGACGCCTTGTTCAGTGTTACGATGATCGCTATATTGTACGGTTAGCGTACGAAACAGACGGCATCATAGTGTCTAATGACCATTTTCGAGACTTGCAGAAGGACTGTCCAGAGTGGAAGGAGTTCATTGAGCAGAGACTACTCATGTATACGTTTGCCAATGGTGACATTTTCATGCCACCTGATGACCCTCTCGGCCGCCATGGGCCATGTTTAGACGACTTTCTGAAGAAAACAAACGAGTTAAGGGCAAAACATTGCCCTTATGGTCGTAAGTGTACCTTTGGACCAAAGTGTAAGTTTTATCACCCGGAAAGAACAAGTTATCCATCGGCACTCAGGAGTAAAGCGATGCCTAATTCACCTCTACATACTCTTACAAACTTTGCAGGGGCTAGACCACGATCAGATCCTTGTCAACAGCACGTGGGTAATGCCCATGGTGATGGGGGAAGGCAGAGGCCTACAAGCCTTCCGAATTTAGAACAGTTGTATATATCTGGCCCTCTAAAACATTACGTGCCATTTGGTAGTTCACAGCAGCAACAGCAACAACAACATCAGCACCAACAACAGCAACAGCAGCAAGGGAGACCCGTTTCTGTTCCGCCCTTCCCAGAGGGAACTATGGGTAATCTTACGCAAGCTGAGTTAGTGCAACGAACTTTATCTGCCTCGGAAATGATGGGGCAGTCACCGTCTGGAATGCCAAGGAAGCTTAGTGGTGATTTCTCGCATTTTTCTCTGACTCCTCCACAAGGAGGGCAGTATTTGGCACAGGTACTTCAACATAGACGCCCTTTGTCTGGAGAAATAAATAACCACTCCATACCAGGACACGAATATGTTGGAAGACCTCTTTCTTCGGACTTTAGCAGCCGACCGTCGTCCGGCGATTTTAGTTATAGCAGTGGAAGCCGACCGACGTCTGGGGAATTTAGCGGTAGTCGCCCCTCGTCTGGTGACTATGGCTCAGTTCAGTGGCCTCTCAGTGCGAATGTGTTTAGAAATCATGTCTCGTTTTCAAACGGCATTCATGGGAACCAACTCGCTTTTGTTGACACTCGTAATTTCTATCCAGTAAAGGCTTTCTATAAAGGTCGTTCAATGATGCCAGAAACCCGCGAGGAGACGAGGACGCCCAACGGACTGCGTATAGAATTAGTTGAGCAGTTACGGGAATTGTTCCCTGATCAATATGATAAGATATTGCAAGTTCTCAGGACCCACCCTGAGATAACTGCATTAGAGCAAGCGGTGCAATTTATGGTAAGCGAGTAAATCCACATGTATGTGTCCGAATGGATAAATAGTTCTATTAGATTATCAAGGAATGGTAGCTGTCCTCCTTATTCGAGGACGCAGTATAATTGCGAATCATATAATCTTATAATTTATTCATTTCATATTCTACTCGCTACTTTTTTATCCTTGATTGAAATATCACAATTGTCATGCTAGAGCATGTTCTGCTAGGTCGTCATTCTATAGGTTTTATACAGTGACTTGATGGTAGAGTTGCTATTGGTGGAGACCTTTGAAACCTATGTTCCTTGTAGACCTTATTTCGGACGAAGATATAAATCTGTTTCCTAACCTGACTTGTATGTAAGTTGCACATCGAGTGAGTGATGTTGTAACATTACTAGGGAGGGAGTAACAGATCTCAGAATGAGAGATGCCTCGAATTATTTCGTTGGGAAATGTATAAATGCTCGTTACTTTTCAGAAAGTGGTACCCTTTCCTTCGATTCAACGCCACGTTTTGATAACATTATATTAAAGCAGACGATAACAGGATTAAAGCCCTTGGGATCAAGTATCATGCGTCGTCGATGTTTTAAATGTCTTTGGCGACCCGTAACATGCCCTTCTTTATGAAACCCCAGTTAAATCGTAGCTAGAGTAATGTCAAAATATCATGAACTGTCTCGGAAGCCTAAGTATGTCGAACCGTTGTACAACTTACGTTCATATACCTCAATTGTGACAGGTTTTTGAAATTTATTACTTTAGGGGGGATGTCCAGCGTCACACGGAATCTAGTAATCAAGGCTTTTAAATACTCAGATGCAACTCGACCACAGTCACACTTTTTCTTTTCATTCTAGCTGGTAATAGAGGTATTTGTTTATTTATTTAATATTTACCGGATGGCCTTTTGAGAAAACTTTACATTCAAAGAAAATTTATGTATGTCAACATTTTTATTGATCAAATTCAAGCTATTTTTCAAAGAAATGCTGCCCTTGTTCGTACTCACAGAGCAAATTTAAAGTTACTTTCTAGATAAAATGTTAAAATAAATGTTATTTTTGTAGTAGACTTTTGCAGATGCCAGAAAAATTGTCAGTTTTCTAGCTTGTGTTTCTTACCATAAATTTATAGCAATTTCATATCTCGGAAGGAATATTAGCTGGTTTTTATTGATTGTGTGGGGATGTGAAAGTTATTTCACGTCGATCATCTCTTTAAATGCAAAAGTGTAATTTAGAGCATTTTTGACAAAGGAGGTTGTAAAAATGTATGGTTTCCTTGTGCTGAACGAGGTTGTATACCGTTGATGACACGCGCCTAGTTACGCTAGTGTATGTTGAGAAGCTGTTTACAGCCACCAATATGACGCGATTTTCTTTTGATCAGGATCTCCGGAAAGCATGCACCAAAATGAGGAGCTTGCTCTCTTATTAGACGCAGTTACACAGAATATAAATAGTGGAGCCACCGTGGGCTGCATAATCGTAAGGTTGTTGCCATTAAGTAAGTTATAAAGCCCTTCAGGTAAAGACCTTTAGTGGCTTTATCCAGCAATTTTTGTTGTGCTGAAGCTTGCTTCAGAGGCTGTAAATTTCACAAGGTGAGTGTCGTACATGTGTCCTGTTTCCGAAAAGGGATGCAGTCTCTAAAGAATGTAAAACACAACACAGTTAGCGGATTCGGAAGCCCATACAACAGGCAAACGAATAGGTGCTGCTTTGGGGAGCGCCGACAGATTTTGAGCATGATATTTTACCTGCTCCTAAGCTCTCAACAGCCATGGAAACCTGTTGTCAAAAGCAGTTGAAAAGGTTTGGTAGCTACTTTCTTGCATGCTTTCCAGATTAACAGAGTGCCCTCGCCATTCCTTCTGATGGCCGACAATACCGCGATGTAAACAGTTAGCGTTATGGTATTCCAGCTTTGTAATGTATAGAATGGAAGGCTTTTGTAACCAGGTGCACATTGTCGGTAGCCGATGACTACCGATTGTCACTTTCCCCAGCGGACTTTGCGTAGATCCCTATAGTCGTTCTGATATTTAGAACAGAGAATATATTAAACCCAAGAATACCGTTTACTGACTCAGTGCTGATTTTAATAGGTTCCGTTGCGTGGATGTGACATAGTTTCCCCTATACCGTGTTTCCTCAAACGTTTTGTTTCGTCGCTTGATGTCAAGGCTTCGCGTAGGGGTCATGTAAGCGCAGATGTTTTTATTAACCACACCTTACGGAACGGCCGAAAGACCTGCAACATGATATCAGACGTGCAAAATACTATATGAGCGTTTACTGACATTATAGAAAGTCAGATCTTAAATGACTTTCACCGCTTGAAAGAGTCACAGTCATGACCGAGTCTCGTAACTTGTCATGAATGAAACTCTACTGGTAGTGATCATTTATTTTCGAGATTCTGGAGGGTCCTAGAAAATATGAATGGTTGAGGGTGGAAGTGTCACACTAAGATATCGAGACTTTTTAGATGTACATTAGGTGTCTGCAATATTGCTTCATTTTTAAGTTAATATCAGTGTGCACAATTTTAGCTTTATCTTGACGATATGAAAATAAAGCTCGCGGTTAAAATGAATTTAAAATTCAAGGAGGTTTTAATAAGAGAAAGCTTGAGTTAGAGGAAACGTGGCACGTAAATGCACGTTTGTCCAGACGTAGCTTAACCGCGTGGACGGGTGGTTTACCAGCATAGATAGAATATTCCTTGGTATGTGTTATTTCCCAGGACGCGTGTCGTCTCCCCTTATGCAATAAGAAGACGTCTACTAGCGCCATGGATCACCCTTATTGGTAGTTAAGTGTCAATGTATATTGGGGTCGTGAACCCAACAGACTCGTATCGTACTAGTTTTCCGACAAAACGCGGGTGGCTCTAGGTATCTATGTAAACTACTATTGCATTATTGTACATAGCACTGTATGTAAAGACTAACATATCAGTCCCTTAGTTCATATTGACTGTTAAGTCGCAGAAATAGCAGGTGAGCCCATTTTGTAAGTGGTTCCAGTTGATTACTAGTTGATCTGTACCAACCCGTATTCATTTGCTCTTAGTAAGAGTTGCCTTTCAATTCTGGTTGTTTTTTGTATTCTCTGTTAGTAGCGCGTGTAAACCCCGCTCCCTTTCTATGATGAAGGACATGACGTAAACCCTTTAGTGCTTCCACTACTTGAAGCGCTCTTAGGTCCACCTTGAAATAGCATAAAGTCTATAACAATATGGAACTTGCTTATCAGTATTTCCTTTCTAATACCCTCTCAATAGAGTTCAAGTCTCGATTACGAACATCTGGGTATTTTAAGGGTCCTAGGATTGATCGTATGGGTTGATGGGTATGTCGAATACTCCATGTTGCATCCTTACTCACATCGTGTAGAACAGGGTGATGAAAATCAGAGCCGGCTGATTTATTAGGTTTTACGAAGAGCTCAGCTGCCGTTCTTATACTTCTTGTTCTTAACGACCTATGTTCCTAGTACGTATTAGATCTTGGGACCACAGTCTGACATTTATTCGATTGCAGGGAGATGCACGAAATGCTGTTCTGTTACAGGCTAACGTATGCCTTATGAAATGTCTCGGTATATGTTTGGGACTGATTTTGGTTTGTTTGGACTATTATTCTTTAAGGATACTGGATGCGGGCTTCCATTAACATTTCCAAGCAGTTGCATTAGCTTGATTTGTGGAAGTAGATAGGCGTTCAGACTCATAGGAATACAGTACACGAATGTAGTGGTTTCTACAAATCGGTCATGTACACTTGTGACTTGTTGGGTATTGATTAGGTCTGATATATGTAGATGCATTTTGACGAGAGAATAGCTTCAAACCTTGGTGCGTGGTGGTTTTTTTGGCATTATTACGGAGCCACGCTGGGAACACACTTTGACATGGTCAACAACATACTGAAGTTGATGTTGCAACAAGATCAGACGGTATCCCAATACCGAGAAAGAAATGACTATGAAGTCTGTGATAAGGACATTTCTGTAGAGCTCGAAATAAGATTGCGTGAGGCCATTTTGCGCATGTTCAATTGTAACACCCGAGATGCCTTTCTGGCATGTACTGCTCAAACAACTGTCGTACATTGCCTCGTGTAGTGAGTCACTAGGAGTGAACCCTCCGATATAGTCGCATATTTTAGCTAGCATACTTTAGGTGTTAATTTTGGGCGAAAGGTGTCCACACTTCCACCGAACTTTAGCTATTCTCTCGAGGCATCACCCGCCGGTGTTAGAGTATTTTTATAAAATAGGAGGGAGGAGGGGGGTGCGTTGGTGTGATTGGTCTCCACCTCGCTCCTTACTGGTCGCTGCTGTAGGGAATCTCAACCTTGACTATTTCTATAAGTAGTAGTTGTTATTTTCATAAATTACCCAGAGGGCGTTTTGTAATTTTTGTATCGTATTTGTACTGTTTTGCGTTTTATCAATTGGCGAATTTTACAAGCAAGGTTCATAAATTGTGTATGCAATAGATAAAATGTGACTGAACTATGACTGTATATACAATCACTTTTTGTTCTTCGAATACGATAGGGGCTCAAACAGCAGTATCGGAGGTATTTGTGTGCAGCCCTTTCTGTATGTATCGAAAAAGTAAAAAAATAAATAAAATTGGTGCATATCTAGTGTGGTTATTTGAAATTATACTTAGGTGATCGTTTGTAGACACAGGCGATCCTTATGTGTTAATGGCGATGCGCTGGTTGTGAGTATGCCGATGGAAGAGATCAGAAAGATGTCAGGTCCGCTGGTTTTATTATGTCGAGTGAAAGAAAGCTAGGTATGAAAGCCAAATATAAGAAGCAAGCAGCATTGTGCACTCGTTTTATACATTAGAAAGCCTGACAGGATTCTTCATGACTATGAAAGAGGCGAGACCCAGCTAAGCGTTGCATGCGAGGGATGTATGACCATTTTTAGTTAACTGTCGCATCTGTTAGCGAACCAGACATAATCGCCGGGTGGCAACATCATTCAGCAAGTTATCAGCTACAAGTGGTTTTTATTAGGCATGATCTCTGCTCGAATTTTGTAACCAAAAAGGTTTCTACTGCAATCTCCATTTTTGAAAATGGCCGTATTGGAAGAGTACTGGTACTCAATGGGCTAGCAGGGTTTTGGGTTGTTTTTATGGGTTTTTTTCTCAACTTCATTTTTTTCAGATAAAGGAGTTTCACTATTACTCGTGTAATTGGGATTTGGTTCATGAACACTCAGCGGACTAACAGTTTGGATAAAAACTTGAAAATGAAATGAAAAGGATTTGGTTGCAAAATCAACTTTGATATTATCATATAGGGAGGTACTAATACATACCTATTTGAGTAGTTGAAGAAAGGCGTCCTGTCTACCGCTGACTACTAAGCCAATGCTAACTCTTCCCACCGTAAAAGAACATGTTAGTTTTTTCCAATCAGGTTATATAAGGGTTCTATTATCAGCCACTTTTAAACGAGGTCTAGTGCTCGATTCGAAATGGCAGCAGATAAGCTTTCGATATGCAGAATAGACGGGCAAATCAAACAGAAATGAGCCATTGTAAACAAGTCTGGATCCTCTGGCTGAGTGAATTTAGTGTAAACAAAGCAGGATCTTAACTTTATATCATATATTTCTAATATGATGGACGTACAGAAAGGCCTCTTTTACAGAGTAAGATTGAGTGCGTATAAGATTGTGTGTTCCATCGGATGATGATGGAAAGCCATGTGAAATGTTGCCCTGCTGGGTCGTTCCATACTTCCTCAGATGGATACTGTATGAGCCTAGTCTTAGAGAGTGTTTAGAAATTTAATCTTATAAGATGATGTCATTGCAAATAGCTTTACTACAGTATTCATTTAAGCATCAGAAGGAAGAACAGCAGTTATTTATATACTAACGATATCAGGGGAATATTTTAAGGTAGGCGAATGAAAGTGGTTGACGTTTGACTGCCCATTAACGTATCTGTAGTGAACAATTCTTTGATCTCTTTGTGTACATGGTTCAACTTTGACATCTTTAATAACGAGTAGTGGGCGTTAACGCTTTTGCTTCAGCAGACCTGCAACAATTCAACAGCTAGAAAGATGTGATTTACACATCCTTAGCAAGAAATTCGTTCTTCGTCAAAATAGGAAAATCGAGGTTTCAAGTGGGTGAGGCTTCACACGAATCATATTTCAATATCTCTCTAATATAAATTTGTGTTTTGATGTAATTCTTTTATAATACTGTTATATTTTGTGTCTTTGCACTTCTATTCGGCCAGACGGTTCTTTTTAGAATTCATACATCTCGCTGCTATTTAATAAGGGACGGGGATGCAATCTCTCATATACGCAGGGATGCATCGCCAAGGTAGACGTAAGTTCTAAAAGGTGGAAGGGGGGAGGGGAGTAGTTAAACTTGCTTAATCAACTTAGCTCTTTGTTTTATAATATCGGTTTTTGCACCAAATATGAAAATTACATAAACTATTTACAAGTGTATAGCCCAACTACCAACAACAATGAGGGCACCGCCGAAGTTGTTGTATTACGGAAGAGTTGATAAATGTATGAAAAAGGCTTCTCTCTCATTCATGACTTTAGGTCCGGGGGTCCTCACATAAACACACTCGCTGAGCCTCTCTTTGTATATTAGCATATACGGAATTGGGAAGCACCCCCTTTGTGTACTGCATCACGTGTTTTGAGCGTCAACTATTCTGACCTTAAGTTTTCAGCCAGTAACTGTCGTCTAGACATATCGGGGCTGATTCTTGTCCGATACCCTAGTTAGACCTGGATTCCAAGTTATCCTTTTACAGATGTTGCTTACCACTCGTCATGAATTAAAAAAAACCTCCTGGAATTAAAGTAGTAGAAAAGCAATAAATTAGATTTACCCAGGCAGGCCCAAAACTATTTCAGTAATTGTGTCGGCACAAAATCTTTTATTTGTTCTCCGAATATTGACTACATTGCTATAGTTCCACAGCCTTTATTGCATGTTGTTTCGTACGTTAAGAAGTCGTGCTTCGTTTGTTATCCTAAATATTGAACCGTCTTATTTTAACGACTGCAATTTCTTTCACTATGATTCCGAAGAGATGCTTTCTTTCACCAATTAGTTCCTAATTCATTTTAATCTCTTTTGGTTTACTAATGACCGCGAAATTGTCGTCAGTCATTCGCTAATTACTGTTTGATAGTGCATATGGTATGCTTAACAATTTTGTTTACTTAAAAGGAGAATTACTAAAAATGGACGGCTGCAGAGCAACCTGTCGATTATATGCAGACTGAAAACAGGATGGATGGTTCATTACCAGCAATAAGTCTCCTCTCAGATATATAATGACATTGTTACATAACATTAAAGCACTTTCATTACATGGGTGTCACAACAATTAGCTGTGTCCCTTTTCTACTTCTAAGCGTTCAACACTGAGGCCCTGCCCATGCGGAATATATCTGAAATAAATACAGCTTAAGACGGTCCTCTGTGATTCACCTTAAACCCAGGATTGGATCATCAAGCCGTGGGAGCTACTAACGTGGCTTATCCAAGGCCTATATCTGTTGATCAGGGGACGACACTTCTTTAATGGACACTAGACCACCCACTGCCCTAAACTCGAGAATCGTAGGAGTACCAGGGAACGGACATCAGATTTAAATCTTTCCCAGCGATGAACAGTGCGTTCTTAGTTGCAGAACAATAGCGACGTTTGTAAATATACGAAGGCACACAGTGATAAACCATTGAAGACAAAAATATCTCTGTTTTCTTTAATTATCAGACAGACGCTTGAATACATAGGGAGTAACGCAGTGTAACGTCACTGACATACTTCAGATTCCATTACTTTCGGATATACTAGATATGTAAACCAAATTTCCTGGTAATTCTGTCCTGTTAAATGACAATCAAGAGGCAGACTTACATTTACAAATTGAGCTCATGGAAAGAAAGGCAGGCTTAAACTTTCCTTTTCTCCTTCGTTTTCCTTAGTTGCTACTGCTAATCTTCCCTCTTTTCCCATCATCACTGCTGCTTCAAACATTACTACACCAACTACTGCTGCTACTGCTATTGTTGTTACAAATTTTATCTAACTACAAAACAATTTTTTTCTTGCTTTTAAGAGGATTGATTCCAAAACAGTTAGGTGAAAGGCACACCTAGCCTTACCTACAATCTGATCATCCTTATACAGTTTCGCAAAGTTTGGGTTTTCAAACAAGTGCTGCCCTAAGGCAGAGACCCTTAGTAGTGCTTAAGTTTTTTAACTCGAAGTGGTTGTTCTTTTTTGGAGTCGATGCTTGGCGGATACTAGAGGGATAATGCTACTCAATACTGTCAATTAACCTTGAGGTAGTATGGCCAACATAGCAAGCAAAGCACCTGCAAGAAAATTAGTATGCAATGCTGTGCTTCGTGAAATGCACACAGTCTTTGTGATAAGTTGAGGATGCTTCCATACTGGTATAAACTACAAGTAGAGTCATCCCTTCGACTTCTTCATGACCTTTGTAGCTTGGTTTTCGAATCCAGTGAAACGTTACTAAGCAACTGTAGTTACAAATACACGGGGCATTTCTTAGGGCGAAAGGGGTTTCACTCCACACTGTAACAATTTTGCCTGTGTAGAAAACTCGACTGCATCGTCGGGATAGCCATTAGAAACGTAAATTTGCTTCAATGAACGAAGTTCTGGCTTCATTTGTCTTTAGAACTGATTATTTGTACACGGAGAACCAAAACTTTGATATGGTTCACCTTGTGTGTTTTTGTACACACTGGTCATGAATTTAGTTCCGTCTTCCTTCATCAAAACATTAAGGGATTGCAGTGAGTTGTTTTTCTCCTTTTCAAAAGTAAAATTTAATCCATGGTTATCATTTGTAAGGGCTGTGAATATGTGACTAGCATACCAAGAGCTTCAGCAATTTTTGTCGAGACTGGATGATGGTCAAACTTTGAGGTAAATTTAGACGTTGCGTTGAAAATAGGTGCGGTGACATTATAAGTTACGATCACGTAGATAAGGGTTGGGTCTCTATTAGACTGATTAATAACTTGTTCTGATTGGGATGTAGGTATTAATCATTCATCTTCTTCCAAGGACTCTGCACTTACTTTTTTTTACGGAGGCAAGAATCATGATATTTACAGGTTATATTGTTTTTTATGACTGAGGTCTGACACAGTATTATAGGATGGCAAGAATCGTCTTTGTTGCTAAGACAAGATTTTTCTTGAGTTAAAGACAAAAGAAAACATGAAAGAGAACACATTCTTGTAGACTTTAGAATACGAGCGATGTCTTGTTAAGTGGCGACATTCAATGTTTGCAAAAGGTGAACATGAAGTCATGTAGTCCATTTATCAGACTTAATGTAGTGTGGGTGACTGACTATAATGCCGCAGCTTATCACCAATAAGACAATGATGTTCTAAATTTGGTGATGGTACAGTATTCTGGTCATAAGAAATATGCTTTACACTCTGTTTGCATTTCTGATTGATCAATCAATGCAATGCGAAGAGAACGTGATGACGTCATAAATTAAATAGTACGATTTGACTCCCAATATCTGAAGGCAATTCTGTAATAGGCTGTTTCCCAAAATACCAGACCTGTAGCTACATCGTCTTTAAACTAGAGGCGCTTGAATCTCAATGATCTCTGCTCAAATCTCGGTTCATATCCCTTGGATCCGTACGTTTGGATCCAGCATCAAATGTTTTGTTAGGGAGATTTAAAACTTTAAAACCTCACATCTCGGTGTTGTGAAAGGGAATTACATTGACATTTTAACTAATAGGACAACATGAGTATAGAGTATATTTTTCATATTTCAAACATTTTCAAAATTGTGACGTCGCATGTTCCCTCCACATAAGAGGATTGCTCTTTTTAAATGTAGCCTGACAGAGAAACGGGTTTGCTATGACAAGCTTTAATCCCAGAGTTAGTGATTCACAAGATACATGAATGTTTTGCAAAGTGTAAACATATGACAGTAAAGAGATAACAGAGGTAATAGGCTTTGTGAAATCCAGAATCATCATGTACATATGAAGTTGCTAGTCATCTCTAAGAATGGCATTGTGTTTACATGTGCACTTCTCAGAACCCTGTTGTTATATGGCGTCATAGTGGACGACTCATTAGAAGCTGGAAACATCTAGACTGATCTATGACTAGTATTTGATAAGCGCAAACCACAAGCAACACAACTATAAATAATTTCTTTGAATAAACGATGTACGATTCTTGTAGAAAGCGATTCAAACCATGTGAGGGCAGTAGTACTGTTTAAGAGTCACGCAATTTTTCAGCTTTGCTTTGTAAGCTTGTCATTTCTTGATCATCTCGCGCTTTAGGGTACTCCTTTACCAGGACGCAACTCATTCCCACTTCACTCATAGGGAGCCCGAATATTGAGGCAGCTAAAGCAGTTTGGATTTTAAAGATCAGAAAGGCAAGTGTCATATAATAAGCGTTCGTTGAATCGCTCGCACAATATGATGATTACATGATGATGGTTACATTAAACGTTAAAGAAAAATTAGTTCCTAGAATTTACAGAATATGGATTGGCACTGGCAAGGTAATCAAAAGTAATACTGGACGTTAGCTGGGTTGGCGGAGGTGCTTTTTTCAAAGAGATAACTCCAATGCAAAACAAGCTTACCCATGTAAAAATGGTCTCAGCTTGGAGACTACACATAAAAGAGAGACTACCTCTAAATTATCTGCTGTTGTTCGGAAGTTGTTTTGTAATCGGGTATAAGTTGGGTACAGATTATAGTACTTGACCATATCGAAGAAGCGTCTTTGTCAAAAACACCCTATATGTTTAGGCATTACCATACATAAAAGAATCGCAAAAAAGTGAGATGCTTATTGCATAATTTTCGATCTATTTGCAATACATAATGGATAAAAGTAGAATTATTGTTTGTCCCTTTGTCGAAAATTGATAAAGCCTTCTATTACTACTACTACTACTACTACTACTACTACTACTACTACTACTACTACTACTACTACTACTACTTACTACTACTACTACTACTACTAC